>JAKGSA010000508.1:148444-180088 GCA_033558755.1 Philaethria dido
TATTCTTTTCACTTAGAACATTTTTCAAATTTAATATAAACAAGTACAGTAACAGCGCTGTTAGTTAGTTTTAGTCTAAAAACAATATTGATCGTTCAACTAAAATTACAATGACACACATCGGCTAGTCTCGTGCGCGATACTCGACCTCTCGCTAAATTGGATTTGGATCAAAATTGGCGCTTGGACCAATAAAGTGAACGCACCAAAATATAAACGCTTAAATATTAACAAACCTACGAACGCCATTTTACAACGTTTGACTTAACGCGAAAGTTTCCACATTCTATCCCATTAGGGAAATGGTTATACCAAACGTGTTGTTGGATTTCGTCTTCTACCACGCAATATATGTATTTAGGAAATAGGCGAAGTATAATCGGACCCATATATTCTCTGTCCTATATGATAAAATGTGAGAAAAGAAACAAAAATAAAATTATATACATATATTAAATTTAACTACAAAATTTAATTATATTTAATAAATCTCTATAGCGCCAGAATCTACATTTTATTTTTCTAGGTAACTGATTCGAACATGAAAATTCAATAAAATGGGTATTGAAATGGTACAGTATAATATATGGATTGCAGATCCAACATTCGACCAAAGAGAATGCCTCGTTATTGAAGGAAAGTGGATATTGCATTGAAGAGACTACAATACCTTTATAATAAGAAGTTTATAGATACAAAATAAAGGAAACACACATAAAACAAAACATCGTCCAATGATTGTTTTAAAGTAATTAGAAATCTCAAGTATTGCAAATAAAAGACCTTAATTGGCACTTCAGCTTAATTTTAATCAACATGATGTGATTAATTCAACTAGACATTAATTAAGCGAGCTTTTGCAATGCTTTTTTGAGTTTAATACGATGGTGAAAATTCTGATTTTATAGTTAAATTTTATTTGAAATTTACTAATTTGTTACACAGGTAAATTCATTAGACGATTACGGCTTTATATAGTTTAAAAACTTTAATTAAACATTCGCATTAAGATTGCATTGTGAGCTTAAGTTCTTTGATTTAAATAACTTATTACTGTAACGCTTATTATATATCTTTGTCAAAATTTCCTCCCCTGTATTATATTAAAAAAATGAAATTAATTTCTTTTTCGATTCGATTCTCGTGATGCGAATCCTATCAAACGGTCGGATTCAGTGTCAGAGGATGCTCTAAAGTAAATGTAAAACATGGAGAGCGTAAAAGCTTAAGCATTTTGTGATTACCGTGACATATGCATTTTAGGGCTGATACTTACTTACTTAACTTCACGCTTATCCCTAGCGGGGTAGTCAGAGAGATCGGAGCGCCAAACTCTACGGTCCCTGCATACCTCTTTCGCCTCGTCCACAGTCATCAACCTCTTCATGCATGCCCTCCGGGTAGTCCTCATGCTTTTTACGTGACCTTCCTCCAGTATCATTGATACTGTATTCTCGAAGGTCAACCGAGGTCTCCCCATACCTCTCTTACCGCTCACCTTTGCTTCATATATCTTTTTTTTTGGGCTGATATTTTCTATAATCTGAATATGTATTATTCTAGAACTATTTCAAAATTTACATTGACAATCGCGCTTAAAACTGCATGAGTCAAAAAAATTGTAAAGAAAATATCGAGTACCCGCTTCAAATATAAGAAATAAAACTTTTAGTGTTTAGTCCAAATGCCCTTACACTTTTTGGTAATTCAATAGGTACCTGAAAGTCGTATAATGTACTGGTATATTTATGTTTCAAATGTAATCTGTGAGCTTCAAATTGTGGACAATGATTTAATTTATTATAATAAAAAGAAGAAAAAACTGAAAGTAAAGCTAACTAAGCTACCTTTTTTACCGACTAACACAATATTATAAATTCTTGCTTTTCATACTAAAAATGTGTTGTTGCTTTATTTATGTGCGAACTGTATATATTTATTTATTTCCTACAATATTAAGAAACTTTTTTGCTTTTTACACCTGGCATCGAAACGTCGAATGCAATATCCAAAATTCTTCATAAAACGAAAAGCTGTAGTAAAGTAGTTGTATATCGTAAAATCCACGTACACAAAGAGTGCAATATTTCGCCTCTTTTTTCATCAATGTCGTATAAAAGTGTATTGACACGCGAATCGCATTCTATTGAACAATGCCGTATATATTTGGACCTAATTTAGTTTATAAAACTATAAGCACTGTTCAGTGGTACACCTCGTGTGCCTTGCCAATATTGCAATTGGACATGCAATTATTGTGGATTCAAATTCTTATCAAGCTTTTCTTCCTTTTTTTTTAAATAAACAATCTAGGCTTTTAAGCCATCATTTTAATCATAAAACATACCAGCGTTAGGACCTGCAGGTATGTTTTTTGATAAAAATGATTTTTTAAGAAGATTGCATGACAGTAGACAATTTTTATTTTTTTTTTAATCCAACGTCATTTGCGACTTAACTATCCTAAGCAGTCCTACTGTAATATATTATACTACCATAAATAAAAACACATTTTTATCAAAAAAAAATAGATACTTGTTGATTCAAGCGACGGAATGACAACTACAAAGAAACAAGCGCCTATTTAAATCCTGAAAGAGAAAAATAGATAAATAATTCAAAGGATTATTAAACTATCGTGAGTACTTCTATATATCTATATGAAAACGTATACAAAATAGGCTAATACCTATTTTGTATATGTGTATATTGTTGGTTATAGATAATTGTACCTTCAACATTTTTATGAAGCAATTTTTTTTTTTTTTATGGTTACCGGATGGCAAACGAGCAGAAGGACCGCCTGATGGTAAGTGGTTACCTTCGCCCATGAACATCTACAACACAAGAGATGTACTAGATGCGTTGCCAACCTAGAGGATACAGATGGAAAGGGAGGATAATGTAGTAGTCCGCTATCGGAACCACCACATTTTGGGGAAATGATGGGTGGGAAAGGGGAAAACCTGGCTTACATGCCATCGAACCGGAACACATCATAAGATATTTGGCGGTTCGTCTTTGACATGATAGTGGTCGCGAGCCAGACGGAGGACGAACCTCCTACCACCAAAATGATTGCTTCATAAAAATGTTGTATATTTATAGCCTCCATCTTCATGCCAAACCTAATTCACAACACAAATAAAAACCAAATGATCTTGAAAAAGATAATTAAAATTGGTTTTATATATTTTTTTCTTCTATATAAAATCTGAATTAAATATTAGGATTCATTTTTAATCTACAACTATGAAAAATATACCTAAAAAATTCGAAATGAAGCGAAACGTAAACCAAAAATATAACTTTATACGATTGCAGTTTAAATACCAACTGAGCCGTTTCGAATTAAAACAAACTATTTCAATTTCGGTTTATCTCTTGTTATTTTAGCGGCAATCACGGAATTGTTAATCTTTATTTTCTCATGAATACAAGGTATTCCTTATTTAAAACATTATCCAGCACTGGATTTAACTTTTCGATGATTTTTTTTAATTTTAATTAGCGCAGTCAAAAAGCATTTTTTTTTTAGTATATCACATAATCTGCAATTTTTAGTAATAGTCCCGGTCAAGGTCGACGTGGAGATTTTGACAAGTTCTTCTAAAAGTTTAAATTTTCATAAATTATTCCTTTCCTAATGTTTTCACAGTTAATTGAAATCAAAATCAAATCAAAATAACAACGAATTTTTAAGCGTTTTAAGAATTTTAAGCGATAAAAATTGTTATACACAAAATGCTAATAAAAGATAGCATTCATTCACATATACATAGCTTTATTTATGAGTTTAGATATTGTAGAATTTGAAAAGCTTCTTTTATTGGAAGTAAACATTATTTCTTTCCAGCAAAAGTATTCGAGGTTTATAGCAATAAAATTATTGATTGAGTTAATTGTATAACGTTCCAGTATGACATATTGCTAAATTCAAAAGATGTACATTCATGTTACTCCCAATATTTTTTTAAACCCATTGCGGATTTTTCTCTTTGTTGCAGCAGTGTAGGATAAGTAATATCAACAATCTATGCAATTTTTATAAACCTGCACTGAATTTAAATTTTCTTTATTCTCTAAATCAATTTTATCTAAATTGTCAATTTATTTACAGCATCTTTCCTGATTTAACACTATAGTTGTGAATTCCATTCCCATTCGATATAGGTAACTATTAAATATAAAAAATATGATTGTAGCCCGTAACTTCGTGGACTACCTATAAAACTGAAAATCTCTTATTTACTTTTATTTCAGTAGTGATCAGAAAAATCATTATAGAAAAAACAACGTAGAATCTTACTGCGTGCTGTTTTTATCAAGTCAAGTTTGCCTTTCAAGTTCCCGTAGAACTTCCAGAAATCCTGCTTAATTTTCTCCTACGTTCTCCATAGAACCTAAATGAACAGCTTTCTACGCTCAGTAGCTTGCATGCATTGTCTGATATTCACTCAGTAATGAGTTTCATTGACGGGTATTGAACACGCAATTTTTCTGAAATTAGTTAAAGCAACAGAATGCAGCTCTATTTTATGGCTTCCCTACATAACGCGGGAAATGCAAAACTATCCACTACTAAAATACATCATATTACAAATAAAAATTAAATAATTAATATCTTAACTAAAAAAAGAAAACAAATTTCAAACATAATGCAATAAAAATTACAATTATTACGTATAACTCAAAAACTACTAGTCAGTTAGTAGTCTTAGTTAAATTTAAAAGGATCATTAGCACTAGAAACACTATATAAAAAAAAATATATAACAGCTATATAAAAAAGAAACATCAAAATAAGTTAGCCAATAAAAAAAATACTTTTTACTGGATGAACCATCTAAAAAATTAAATGGAATTAGAATTTCCTTGTTTTTTGAAGTCGGTTAAAAATGAAGATCACGGTAATGTAACTTAAGGCATACCTTAATCGAATTGAAACGGTTGAACGTATTTTAAATGACTTGTCACGTATTCAATCAAATCAGTTAAATGAACCTTTAAATGGGGTAGTTCCATGTGAATGGTGCTGAGTAATAGCATCGCAGTGTCGTTATTGATAGCTTGCCCACGTGATATATCTACATTCGCTTTAAAAATAGAGTTTAGATTTCTTTACTTAACTTTGAATTGTAGGCCACATAGGAATATACGATCTTTGTTAACTTTCATCGTTTATTTTTATTGTACGTTTTTTTTTTCCTTTTTTTAGCTTCACTCTGTATCCCGCATATAAAAGGGTAGGCAGAGGAAACCGGAGAACATTGTGTTAAGACCCGTTCCTCACTTTTGGCCGAATTAGGGTATTGCGTGCTAAGTGGCGGAACTCAACGCCGCGCTTTTTGCCTTTTTACTATTTGCTTGTTATGCTTTCATTATTGTTTATCCAAAAATTTAACTACTTCAAAGCTTTCGAATTAACGCGTATATGCACTATACACTACAGTATGTACTATGGACTGACATTGACAACGCGAGTGAAACCGCGGGAAACATCTAGCTGCATATAAAGTACAGGCATTCAAATCCACGCTTTGTCTTACCAGACAGAAAAATTAAAAATAATTTGAATATTGAACCTGCAACTATGATTTTACAGTTCTACTAAACTACAGAGGTCTCAAAAAATATATGAAACAAATATAAGGCATTAACATAAATAATCTGGAAGCTAGGGACAATTGGTCACGCGCCTCTGTCATCACGCTGCTCTTTACATTTTATGACATCCCCTTCCGGGATTTCTGAAGCCTGTTTATTATTATTTTCGTGCTTGTGATGATTTACAGTATATAACTATCATTAATACTTATATCACTCATAAATTATACTTTTGACTGTAAAAGTGAATGGTTCGGTTTAAAGACATTTATTTCTCAAAAAGAACACAAAAGTTCACTTATAATAAGAAATTACAATAATTTTTCTTGAGGGTACATTTAAAAGTCTGCCTTATGAATAGTATACAGTTGCGGATAGCAATATTACACAAACATGTTTAGGTAGGGATTACATTACTTTATAAATTATTTTGCACATATTCCATTACACGTTTTTTGAATATAGGAAAACTCTTGCTATTAATGATTAAATCTGATAGTTTATTATAAATTTGAACTCCTTCAAATAAATGGTTGTGGATTTGATTCTTATGAATTGATGAATTAATGAATGAATGAATGAATGAATGAATGATTTATATTATATGTATTTAGATTATGTAATTTCTCCAATGTCAAATAAATATATATTTTTTAATAATTACAAAACTTATAACTGGCATTTGCACATGTCTATTTCTATTTCTATCCTTCTTACAACCTAGACTTCGTCTTTCATCTGAATACAACTACTATGTGGTTTACTTATGAACATAATCATAGCATTTTTAAAGCATATATATACCAGTACACTTATTTATACAAAGATTCCTTCGTTTTCAATGTAAGAAATAAATATATTAGATATTCAAAACAATATTGTAAAACTCAAGTCAAAAATCTTCTAAGCTAATTGCTATCTTATCCTCAAGTTAAAGAGAACTCGTGAAGATTAAAGAGATATTCTCAAAATATTGTATACAAACATATGTATTAACAAACAAAATATTATATTACTGAAGCCTAATGAAGGTAATCAAAGAAAAGCACCTCGCGAGTGTGTGGCAAAGTAATTAGAAGCTAATGGAACATGATTATGCTTACGGCGTCTGCAAGGTCACGCGAAAGTAACAACAGCTATATATTAAAATTATCTAGTCACCTGCAAGTCGACTGACATTATACAATAATGGAAACATGGACCAAAAACGAAATGGATGCAATATCCAAATTACAAACTGTAGCGAGTTAATGTTTTTGGTGTTATAAATAAAAAATTATAAAGGAACAGTATCTACTTAAATGGAATTATTACTGCTTGTGTTTCTTTTTTCTTTATTGATCCAGTTTGCATTGCACATATATTTAGCATTATGCCTACTATAGCTAATTCTTAGAGAAAAATATTTGTTTTGTCATAATTGAATCGGTGAGTGCAGAAACAACGTAAGTCCGGATTTAAAAAATTTTGCAGAAGGGTGAAAAAGGTGTATAAGTTAGTTTTCAAAGCTAGTTTAAATCGTTTACGAATTTTTGCATTTTTTGTGACTTACGTTGTTTCTGCACTCAGCGATTCAATTATCATAGTCATTGTTTTGTTTTGAAAAAAAAATCTTACAAAAATATTCGGACAAAGTAGAGTGGTATTAAATTAAAAAAATAAATAGAACATCAGTATCATACCAATAAAAACACCACCATGTGCTTGACCTACACTTTTATATAAAGTGACATACATATACATTTTTACGAGTCAACAGATCTACAATGTTTGTTACACATTCGTTGTATCTATATATAAATACGTGAAGCAAAAACTTTGAACCCCTTTTTACGAAAATTACGCGGACGGAGGAGCATGAAATTTGGCACACTTATATTTGATATAGGATATATTTTTTTAAAATAATGCATAAAAATATACTAAATTAATAAAATATATGTTACATACACTGCTATGGTTCGACATTCACGTTTATATAAGCTGCCATATACATACATACATTGCTAAAGATAACGCGTTGTCAACGCGTCACCGGGGCCACTAGTTTGTGTATTAAGTTATTGAGTTTAATGGTACTTCTTAATTACCATCTGAAAACGAAAACATAAAAAACCTCAATATTGACCTACGTTACCTAAAAATTCATAATAAAATTTGTTCTATAATATTTATATAATATTTCAGCCGTTGGATCCAGATCAAATTTCTAGGCGAAATATTCTGAGAATACGCTTCAGTAGAACAGAGATAATGAAATGAAAATAGCAGCGACCTAGATGTGAATATATTTTGGCTTTTTTGTGCTATATATTTTGTGGTGGACTGGATCTAATCCCGGGTAATGGGACGTAATAAAATGTAAGAGGGCAGGAGTAACGACAAACGTGCGCGCGTGACCTGTTATCTTTAGCTTCCAGATTACTAAAGTAAACACAACTTCTTATTTGAGCCACTTTTGAGAACCGAAGATGAATTTATAGGCAACTTCCCCTTCGCCTATGACTTTCCTCATCCGGGATATGGCTATTGGCTGTAGATAACTTTCCTTTGCAGTAAGGAATAACTTTTTATTGCATATATATACTTACATAAAACGTACAAATTACCTAATGCTTTTCGTAATTTAGAAATAATATTTAAATAATTATTGAATAATTATTGAAATAACATTACAGCTTATATTGTTGTTTATAATTGAAAAGAAAATTTTCATGAATTAATAAACTATTGTAGTAACTAGCTTTTGTATTGCGAGGAAAACTAATCTCACCAGGATTATAATAAATATTATTTAAAGAAATCCATTTTTTATATAACAACTATATTCTAAATAGTAATCACTAATTATTATCAGTTATTGCTTTTGCAAAACAAATATAACATACATAAATAGGATAACAGAATAGTATGGTTGCTTTTTAAATGGAGCATGAGTAAAATGCGCGTATTGCAACGAAATAGAAGGTAACTTGCATTCACTGAAGTGCTTGCTGCCGTTACACTAATGCCTACTACCGTTCTCATTACTTACTAGTGCGGTTTTCATATTGTATATACCTTATACTGTACATGGTTTTCATACTTAAATACGATTTGAATGAATGGAGCCTGGATATCCAGCGCCCACCTTGAAGTTTCAAGTTACCTAAGAACTCTTTTACAATTTTATCCTTTTCGTCCTTATTTTATAAGATAAAATGTTAGTCGCTTGCTTATATATACGAATATGCTAAATATTTCCAAACGTGGTATTAGAATTTGTGTTAAAAGTTACTTCTTTTTGATGTTATTCCATTAAGTAAAGTGTCTTTTTATTTCGTTTCGACTTTTTAAAGTTAGAAAATTAGATATACTTTGAACATGGAGACTGTAAATGCTTCGAGTTGAATAATCCGTACGAGGTCAAGCCGACCTCACTCGCTGAATATCAGATGAGACGGGAGGTTCTACACACCAAGCCATCACCTGTGATCAATTGGTCTATGTAAAGAGGTTATTTCACTCTCGTACTTTGTCATATTGTATTTGCTGTCTTTTTGATAGTTAACTACATCTTAAATAAATAAAAAAATATATAGGTGACATGTAGCTATGTCACGTATATTATATTCAGCACGAAATAAGTGCTCAAACACTTAAGCGTTATGTAACTTTGAATTATTTACTACTCTTAGATTTGTCTTAGGTATTGGATGAGGTTGGATCCCTTTTTACGAAAATTAAGTGGACGGAGGAGAATGAAACTTGGTACACTTATGTTTTATATAGCGAAGGAGTGCATTGATAATATTTTTTTAAAATAATGAATAAAACATAAAATTATATATATATATATATATATATATATATATATAACTTCACGCTGTAACCCGCATATAGCAGGGTAGGCAGAGGGAACCTGAGAACCTAGTGTTAAGACACTCCGTTCAACGCCACGCTTTGCCTTGTTACCAAACCCAGAAAATGAAAATACTAATATTTCCTGGATGGGAATCGAATCCACAACCTGTCGCGTTTGTAGTCGCACGCTTGTGCCTCTACGCCACAACAGGCCGCCGCCACAAATGTTACACACACTATCATGGTTTGAGATGCATGTTTATATAAAGTGACATATATATTGATAGACAACGCGTTGTTAACGCGTCAACGGGAACACTAGTAACAAATTAATGTTTTAATTTGTTTTAACAATGTTAACAAATAAATTTCTTCTAGCATTTTAATACGAAAGTATACTATAGTTTTAACGATAACCAAAAACCAAATGAAAAACGAGAATAATGTCAAATGAAACCGCACGGATTCAAAATTAGGACCATCATTTATTTTAACCAAGAGAAAAACAGACACCATTAAAAGAATTATTATTCTCTAACAAAGGCTTCATAAACATGTGTATTTTGACCAGGAATGAAATAAAACATAATCAATATTTAGGCACTAATATCTTAAAGTAAAGACCAAAAATATAAATAAATATAATAAATTTTTGACAGTAAAAGCCATGGCTGTAGGTTTGATCCCCATTCAAGAATGACTTACTTTTTACAAATGCCTCATGTTCATTTCCCATCTCTGATAAGACAAAATCTGGCGTTGAGCTCCGCCATTATGCAATGCATCGAATTCGAGGGAACATACGTTACTAAATAAATATGTAGGAAAACCTACGGAGATGTTTTTTATAAATAATTGTATTTTTAACGCCTGTCGTGGCGCAGACGCACAAGCGTGCGACTGTAAACGCGGCAGGTTATGGGTGCGATTCCCCACTCCAGGAAGTAAAATTTTTATTTCCTGGGTTTGGTAACAAGGCAAAGCGCGGCGTTGAGTTCCGCCACTCAGCACGCAATGCCTCAATTCGGCGGAAAGTGGGGAACGGAGTGTCTTAACACTAGGTTCCCTCTGCCTACCCTGCTATATACGGGATACAGCGTGAAGGTAAGTAAGTAACTATATTTTTAAACTAAATAAAAAATATAATCAAGAACAAAAGTTGAAGCAATTTTATGTACACTGAAATTATTTGAACCAAAATATAATAGTAAAAGCATATAAGATGAAACATAATATATGTAGAATTTTTTACGTACATACGTTAAAGCCGTACATTGTTTGTCTTTTTCTTTTTTAAATATATTTTTTTTTGGCTATGTACTCTTTTACATAGATAAATTTTATTGTTTACTGTATTTTGTTGAAGTTTGTAATAGATAGTTTATATTTTAAACAAAAGTAATGTAGGTGTCGGAACAACTGTTTATTTTACATGATAAGTTAGCCTTTAAGTGTGGTGTATAGTGTACCATATCAACATGTTTAAATAATATTATGTACGAAGAATATATCACTGTATACTATGTTGGCTTCCTAAAATAAAATAAAATAAAAAATAAAATAAAATAAAAGCCATACGTCACTAAGTTCAGAAACAAACAAATAAGTTTTTGAGTTATTCTGGGAAAATTAGGCTACAACGCTTTGTTTATGAAGCTAAATCGTTTCATATTCACAGACTCAACTAGGGCACGACCCTCTAGACTATAAGTAGCTACTTGAGGCAAAGCGCATAGGAAAAGTAAGGAAGTCCTTTAAGAATGCTTTCTCAGCGTCTCGGCTTGAAGGGATGAGTTTCTCGTCCAATAGTTATTTTATATCCAATAAAGTTTTCGCAGCAACATCGTAAAATATGGCTATTTTTTGTAATTTTAATGTAAATTCAAAAATAGTTTGATGTTTGCTTTTAATCAAGTGTAAAAATATGTTTAAATGAATATTTTTTATATTTTTTATCTTGCTACATTTTTAGCGTCGTGTTCGTTGATTTTGTTAAGTGATAGCAATTAATATAGTTTTGAATAATAATAATTATTATTTTAATTTGCTAAGATCTTTTTTAATTTTACACCTCGGATCCTGAAGTATTTTTTCTTAAAGAATCGGGTTTCAGATTCAACGGTGAACGTTTAACTTGCCGTTATTCCACACGAGCTATCCATGTTCTTATATATTTTAAGTTACTTTTTCTTACTCGTACGCTGTCGGATTATCTTTTCTTATGTTTTCTTTCACATTTGACAGCCAAATTTGCCAAATTCCTTCATCTATATAGTTAAGCCAGCTTTAAGCTTTATATTCCGCATAGCAGAGTGTCGATACACTCCGTTCATATATTTAATGTAAAAATATTGTTTTATTGTACAATTCGTAACACTTTTATAATAAGCCAGCTATAACAAACTAATGAACGAAGTTGCTAGCTATCGCAAACAACTTCGCTTGTTGGGACTTTGTGCCATATTATTTTCATTTATCAACTATTATATACTATTTCATGAGATAAGTACGTTATCATCATGCTGAGTAAATTATTACTATGGTGCCAATTCCTTATTTTTTTTTACAGCTGAACTAATTAGTTTCTAGGGTTAATTATGCTACATTTCTTTTTTGTTTAATGGCCTGATTTTGTGATGACAGCCGCAAAATAATCTGCCAGTGTCACGTATAGTAGACAAAACACGAATGAGATATGGCAGTAAATTTTGAATTTATCCCCCTTACTTTTACATCTGTGTAGATGGACTTAATACTTGAAGCAACTATTCTAGTCTCTAAAATATAATATTTGAATTTAATGTACTAGATATAGAATTTGTCTAATATTTACTTATTTATTACAATAATGCTTTTTCTACCTGTGTATAGGGGAATCGGGAAAAATGTCGAGACTTTTAGATATTGAACTGCTTGGACTCGGCGTGGCGTCGGCTGTTACTCCGTTTCTCAATGTTTGAGGCTGTTAAAAATTGTAATAAAATTGTTATTAAATAGTGGCGCATCTTGACCCCGACTTTGGTAGATGCTGCTTTATTTTACCTGTTATAATGAATTTGTTATTTAACATCTTAAAATTTATTGTAAGCCTAATTAAAGCGTTACCCGTGAATCGTCACTATATATAAACATGGATGTCAAACCATGATAATGTGTGTAACATTTATTTTATTAATTATCATAATTCTGCTAAGTGCTAGTCTTCTGTCGCGTTACCTTCGTAAAAATAGGTCCAAAGTTTTTGCTTCACGTATCAATATATAAATATATCAACTTACTTTAAATATATAATAGTAATGATATAGTCTCAATAAATAAATAGCTTATGTCGTTTTTTTTACTCGCCAATGTTTTAATTGCAATTTCCTAATAGGATTTCTATGTTATTTTTAAATATATGTACGTAATTTGAAGCAGGAAAAACTCACAAACGCAGAGGTAAGCCGTGTATTCAAACGTCAAATAAATGGAATTTGCTTGTTATTCTGGAATTTTTTCATAATACTTTGTGACTGCAATATCCATTTGCCTTTTTTGCTATTTTTTTATTTATAAGGATATATTTTTAAAATGTTGTGTCTATATAAACTGTATTGAGAGACATTAACTAGCGTTTAGTTGAATCTGATATATATGTGCAACTGTACATGTATATTGACATCCTTATACTTTCAGTAAAGTCATAGAGTGATGATTTTTATTTTTTTTATCTTTTATATTTAAGAAGATTGGTATATCATTCATTTTATATTAAAACATAAAATAGTGTTCGTAATCCTTTTTTTTATTAACTACACATAATTTACTTGATCTCCACTAATAGTACTTTTTAACTATTAGATGGCGTAACAGACCATCGGGGCGCAATGGAACAACGTGTAACTGTAAACGCAATTGGTTGTTGCTTCGATTCCCACTGAGGGAAGATTGTATTTAAAATATTTTCATTTCCCTGTTCTGGTAAGACAAAGCGTGGCATTGAGTTCCGCTACTTAACTCGGGCGGAAAGTGAAAAAAATCTCTTTACACTAGGTTCACTCAGTTTTTCATTTTATTCAGGATAAAGCGTGAAGGTGCGAAAAAGAAACTAAAATATGAGATAATGCATAAAATTAATTCTCAGTTCCATAATATCACGCCCATTGGCATATTTATACAAGACATGTTGTCATTTAGGGGATAATTTATGCATAAAGCGTCCATGGTTAGGTTGAACTAACTAAGCACGGTCAAACGAGTTCACTAGCTCTTTGAAGTGTAAATTCGGGAAATGTCCGTTGTAAACTAAAATGTTGTCGGTAGCTTGTATACTTTAATAATAGCATCAAGCTTTTCCTTTATAGGCGAGTAGACAAAGAAAGCCTAGTGTCAAGACACTTCGTTCTCAACTTTCCGCCTATATTTGTGACATTGACGAGGACAGAGCTTAATGGAGCGCTTCGTCTGAAGAGAGGAAAATTAAAATAAATTAAATAATCAAATATAAAACCTTAAGTACTTTAATAATACTTTTGCGAATAAAAAAATAAATTAGAAAAGAATATTGTATTATTTACTATTGTAGGTAGGAGGCTATATTTCACATTGGCCATTGTGGCGCGGTTGGACGTCGTCTGACTGTAAACACGATTGGCTGAGGGTTCGACCTCCACTCGGAGGAATGATTTCCTTTCAATTATTTTTATTAGTCGACCAACCACAGCGATGAATTCTGCCACTCAACACGCAATATCTCGATTTTGTGGGAATCTTTTAACATTAAGTTCATTGTCATACGGGAAAAAGCGTAAAGTTGAAGATGGATTTTCAGTATTCTAAAACTTATTAATTTCACCTGTATTAAGTCTGTATAACTATAAATATAAGTGAATCTTTTTAATTACAAAAATTGTTTTGTAATATAAACTTATATCACATAATCCCATCTAGTTCTAGTAAGGCAGTTCGACACTGATGTGTCGACTAGGACAATGAGAAAATAATTTGAAGAATATCATCGTAATTTTCAGCTCCCTTTTAATTTCTAAATGTTTTCAACGAAATTATTATTTGATACTTTGTTCTCCAATCTTAGTTTATTTTAAAACATTTGGTAAAACATTTATAAGCATCTTATTTACTTATCTGTCAGTATTTTTTAAAGTGTCTCTTTTCGAAATGGATTATTCACTATTATTTTGTGATAAGCTTAATAGATACAGTTGTATGGTCAGTATTCAAGCATATTTACATATTTATTATTTCTTTTAACATAAATTCTGACGAGCAGAGAGTTTTAACACACATTATTCCCGCTAAATGGAAGAGAAAGCGCGTATAGATAAAAGGAAACTTTTATAAACTATTTGTATAAAAACAGCTATTTATTGTTTTACAATCGGCCCCGAAATCAGAAACGTCGAAATCCCGAAAGTCCCGAAATTTATATTAGCGATGACGTCATATTGCACAGTACGTCCTGAAATTGGTAAATTCCAGCATCGGCTCGTTAGCTCAGCGGTTAGAGCACCCATCTGACATGTTAGTAGTGGTGGTCGGGGGTTCAAATCCCTCACGAGCCTGTAGTTTTTTGTATTTTCTTTTTGTTCTAATTATTTTTTTATATTTTTTTAAATTATATTTAGTATAATTGCAAATAATATATACATTAAATAAAAATTTATCCTTATTTTTACATTTAGTTTTACGTGTTGGTTGTGTTATGAAAAGAACTGGAAGTATAATTGTGATCTGATATTTCATAGTTGTATTCTCTTCAAATTCATTCATATATTTGTTTTTGTAATGCATCATATAATATATAAAATTGTACAAAAAAATATCATAACACTTATCTTCCAATGCATGATGCATTAATAAAGAAGTATATTTCTTTAGTGTGTCTCATAAAATTAAATGATCAATTGACTTCTTTAATCTCTAAATTGTTATACTAACAATAACATTAAAATAAAATGTGTGTGAAGCTAATCTATTCGTCAGACAATATGGAATTCTATACGTGCACGCAAGTTTAATTGTAATTGAGGTTAGATAAAAACTGACATAATATTTTTCACACATTATGCTTACCTTACGCACAATAAATGTTATTATACAAACCGCAACTAAGAAAAGAAATGACTACAGTTTTTTAGCTTCACGCTGTATCTCGCATATATCAGGGTAGGCAGAGGCAATCTGAGAACGTAGTGTTAAGACACTCCATTCCCCACTTTCCGCTGAATTGAGGCATTCCGTGCCGAGTGGCGGAACTCAACGCCGCGCTTTGCCTTGTTACCAAACCCAGGAAATGAAAATACTACATTTCTTGGAATGAGAATCGAACCCAAAACCGCGTTTTCAGTCGTACGCTTGTGCCTCTGTGCCACGACAGGTGTTTAGGCGTTATGACTACAGTACATTCAATATTTTCCTTTTTTCATAGTAGCACGCGGTACGGAGATTTTTGTAATGGTTTCAAGGAGTAGAATTTTCTACTCATGTAGAAAATATTAAGTAAATTGTTTAGCGTAATATTATCCACATATTATATGACAGAATCCGGAATATACCTCCTGTCAGTAACATGCTCGCTACATCAACTCATTAATTAAAACTCATTGATTAAAAGTTTGTAAGGACGGTTGGATATTTGTTCCTCTTTTACATAAAACTACTGAATAGATTTAAATGAAAGCTTAAACTTTATAGTTCTGGTACATTTCTAAATTTTTTGTGTAATTTGGCTGTTATGTAACGACAAGTATGAATTAAATGGGAAAAATCTGCTCTCTAAAAGACACCATGGCATATACTTCCCAAACCGTTGAAGATACACGATGATAATTTATTTTTTAAATATTACTGAACAAAAATTCATGACATATACCTACTTTTTATGTGGAAACTGTTATATCCCAAATAGTCACGTCAGTGTCACGATAAAAATAAATTAGATATTTTTTTACGATACACATTTTAGCGTATTTATTAAATTCTTATAAAAATCATACATTAGCTTTTAGTATTTAATGTAGTAACTTTGACACAAAAAAGTTGACCTAAATAGAGCACCGCTAAGTGCCTATCATAAGCCTAATCGTCTAAGACAAGTGGGACTGTTATATTAAGGAGTCCACTTCAGTAAATTCAATAATATCTCGCTAAATCACTAATCCTTACCTGACATTGTAAAAACGATATAAGTTCTGTGTGTCCGTTTGTGTATTGGTATAAATGTATGCTTCATAATTAGCCTGCTAACCCATTTGTGATTAAATTTGTTTTGGATATTCTTTATAATATCCAAAACAATTTTAAGGGTTAAGCTACATTTTAAGGGTTTTAGTACAGATCAATATAATAATGGTCCTAGGATTACTGCATACGGTAATCGAACACTTAATAAATGTGGAAGGAAACATATTCAATTGCTATATTTTTGGCTAGTTAACATTTTAAGATAGATTTCTTTGGTTAAAGAATTCTTTTAAAAACCAATTATTATCTAGTACAATTTACATTTCAATTCTTTAGTCCAAAGTAGAAATTATATATTAGTGTTGAAAGATTAGTTTTATGTCTGCAGGATTCTCAATCCGTAACGTTGGCCTTCTGGCAAACTTCAAATTCAATTTAGATGTGATATTATGTATGTGAATAATTAGCAATAAAGTATTTCCTTGAGCTAATCCCCAATTTTATTGAGTTTAACATCAATACCTTGCATGGATTGATATGGATTCGTACTTAACTTTCAATGTTCATATTAAATACTTAATAACTTTACTTGGTGGTAGGAGGTTCGTCCTTCGTCTGGCTCGCGACCACTATCATGTCAAAGACGAACCGCCAAATATCTTATGATGTGTTCCGGTTCGATGGCATGAAAGCCAGGTTTTCCCATTCCCACCCATCCTTTCCCCAAAATGTGGTGGTTCCGAGAACGGAATACTACATTGTCCTCCTCTTCCATCTGTATCCTCTAGGTTGGCAACGCATCTGCAACATCTCTGGTGTTGTAGATGTTCATGGGCGAAGGTATCCACTTACCATCAGGTGGTCCTTCTGCTCGTTTGCCATCTGTTATCCATAAAAAAAAAAAAACTAAATTAACATCACTTTATGCGTCATTTAGGACTAACGTTCAGTGCATACCACGAAAGTTACGGTTCTCAATTTACGATTCTTTAATAAAACCACACTTCTTATATCTAATTGACATCTGGGGAATTACTGCTAAAACACCATTAGGCAAATTACAAACAATACAGAATAAAATAATAAAATTATTATTAAATTATAAATTTCGAACAAAATCTAAAGTAATATATCGCGAAACTAAATTAATGAGCCTAAAACAATTACATATGTAATATTTAATTTTTTAATGTAAATATCCTGATTAGTGCACCGCCTACCACTACTTTATACAAATCCAATATCCAAAGGTTGCCTGGAAGAGACCGCTTTAAGCGATAAGGCCGCCTTATTGTACGCTATTACCACTTCTATGTTATTTGTTTATTTGTGTGCAATAAAGAATATTTGTATTTGTATTTGTATGTATAGCACCTGTATACTTATTCATAAGATCATTAATAAAAATATCCAGAGAATAAATGTCTATAAACCTAAACCTACCGTTGACTGAAGGTGTTTTTCTCAATTATTCACTCCATATTGCTAGATTATCGAGTCGATAAACAGAGTCATTAGCTTTTTTAATTTGCTTGTTCCTCATAAATATATAAAAAACACCAATATAATTATTGTCGCGGTATCCAAAACCAGAAAAGAAAGAAAGATATTTCAAGTCAAATTTCTATGAGAGAGGTTAAAATAAACTCCTCTGATATTTTGAGCCTTTACGAACGAATAAATTGAATAACTACAAATTGTATTAGAGGAGAAAATCGCATAAGAGAAACATGAAATATTCCATAAATTATATTTCTTTTTACCTTTAACCAACATTTTAAAGTCCTTAAACCATAAGATAGAACATTTTTCTTTATGATAATGTTAATCCCGCAGCGATAAAAGGCTTATTCGCCTCACCCGTATAAGTTCTGTAAATTTGAAGTAGGCGAGAATTGCTTGAATGTATTTAACTTACCTCGCAATGACTCAGAAGTTGGCGCAAAATAAATAAAGTAGTTACATTATAACTAAGAGTCTACAGAAATATAAACATATACGACTAGGATTGGTAGACTTACATATGGTATGTCCTATTGAGCAAAATTTATCAGATAGCCACCCTGTTCTGGATTTGAAGAATGACCATATCAAGCAATAACCGATGAGCTTAAATCCCACTGTGCCAAGTGTTTAAAAAAAAACAAGAAAATAAATTGATTGCTATAACAACAGTCATTGTAGATATAATATAATTATTGTAAAATACACATTATCCATTCAGCGTTTTTACATAATCAATAAATTCATGTAGAAATTCGTTGGATTACCCATGACTTGTTAGCTCAATAGTTAGAGCACGAATTTAATGTCAGGATTGGGTGTTCAACCTTGCGAAATGAACTGGTTAATAATGCTTTTTTATTGTAAAAAAAATGACAATACACGATCACATGTAATCTGTGTATCTATTTCTTGCTACTTATACCATATGGGTAACAGAATAAAATAAAATTAGAATTAATAAATAATTTATTTCAGTAAAGGTAGTAGGTGATTTTTTTTAAATTTTAACTTCAAAAAGGAAAATGTTTGTTAAGTTATGTAATATTCAGTTTTACTTTATGTAATGATATCCACGATATGTCAGTAGTACGTGAGGTTATTTGAATATATACGTAAGTATCTATTGCGTCTACCAAGTAGCTTCCTTAATTGTCACGGAATTGTTAATTAAAACTGAATTATACTCGTACTAGCTTTGACACTCGTTTATAGGATATACACATACACATTATATTAAATAAGTATTACAAATCTATGAAAGACATGAATATAAGAAAACAGGAAAACCATAAGTGAATTGCTTGAATTTTCAATGATTTTTTTATATCTAAAATTGAGATTTTAGATTCCAGACTTTTAAGGACTTTTAATCTTAAATAGCCAAGTGCCGCCTTTCTGTTAACGGTTTACTGGTTGTGGGTTCGATTTCCATTCAAAGGAATGATTATATTTAGAATTAATTTAATTTCTTCGCTCTGCCGCGGCTTTGAGTTACGCCACGTAACATACAATGCAAATTTGAGTGAAAAACGGCGAACAGAGTGTCTTTACACTTCATTTTTACTTTAGGTTAACTCTAACTATCCTGCTGTGGACCTAAAAAAAATTAAAAATGCCTAGAATAATATACATATTTTGAACATTATTTTTTTTATTTTTATAACTTCACGCTGTATCCCGCATATAGCGGGGTAGGCAGAGGGAACCAGAGAACCTAGTGTTAAGACACTCTATTCTCTTTCAACATTTCCGTTCCCCATTTAAACATTATACTAAAGAATAATAGTACAAACAGGAAATTTGAAGCCAAATCTAATTCATATCAGTATCAGTGAGATTTGACTACAATAGAAATACGCTAGATGTCTGAATTTCACGAAATCATTAGACATCTTCTACAAACGAAAGCCTTGTTCCGTTTATACAATATAGGGGAATCGAAGATATTCTTACAGCCTATCTATTTCTGTCTAGTCAATTACCGATTTTTCTTTACGTATATATCATAATATTAGAATTAAAACATAATATCAACTAAATTATCATACAAATTTAATATTAAATTAATTTCTCGTCGAATTTGGTAAATAGCGCGTAGGTGTCTAATTATGCTCACAGCTTAGACTAAAATAAATACACTAATATAAATAATTTATGGAATAAAAGTACACAAAAAGCTAATTTTCTAATCACGTGAAAGGATATACATGAAATTCATAACCTAATAACGTCAAGTAATTTTAATTAGCAATTTTACTCCCATAAAAATTTATTCAAGTTTTATGACACATAGCTCTCCACTTTTCTTACTTTTGCAGGCATTGAGTTGAGTATTAAATAATATTATAGCCGAAAAACAAGAAATTGTAAATAAATTACCTTATAGAAACAAATTCGGCCGATTTTTTAAAATTATATTTATGATTTCGTCGTTCACTGCCCATTCATCCAAGAGTTACTAATCCAAACTTTACAGATGGATTGAGAAAACATACTTAAAAATGCTGAATATATGACTATATAATATATTCACATACGAATATTTGCTTTGTCAGTAGTAAATCAAGCTCACGACAAAGTACTATACTATTTTAATCATCTTTTTATTTAAAAAAAATAAAGTTACAAGTACTTCTAAACTTGTCCATCGATCTCAATATCGTAGAAGTAGTAGACGAACGTAGCATTATTCTCGTACAGTTTTGAACCTCTACAAGTATAATGCTACGTACTAATAAATAAATTCACGATATATTCAACGAGCCCACGTTCGCACTATCTGTCTATTCTGAAATATTGAAAGCCGACCCCAAAGCCGTCCTTTTGACCTCCTTTGTTAGCAACATTTCACTTGCTTCAACTTATTAAGTATTGACTTACGCGGGTCTAGACCCTTATAGCTCCTAGGCAACATCTCTATTAACATTATAACATTACATTTATTTATACAAATATTTCCTTTTAAATCAGTACAAAAATAATAATCTATGATTTTCATTTAACAGTACTTGACTTCTAGCAGCTTGCGCTATATAGATATTATGGCGAAGTACTGCACTTTGTTTTTAGCAAACCTTAAAGGACAAGTAAATTTGTGAAAAAATAATAAAAACAAAAATTAAGAATAAGATAATATAAGATTTATTGTGCATAATGATTATACATTTATATATATAGATCTCATTTCCTCGCTCTGAGAAGGCTAAGCGCTACGCTGAATTCCGCTATTTAGCTCGTGATATCTCGATTTCGGGTAAAACGTGGAGGACGTAGTGTCTTGACACTACGTTCTCTGTGACAACTCTATTATACGTAAAAACGCATGAAATTATTTACTATACATAGAACATATGTGTAATGGCAAACAAAGTGTAGCATTACTAAAATTTGCTTGAGGTAACAAAAATTGCAAAATAGAACAAAACAAAATTTCATACCAAAGGTACCGAAGGTATGATATTTTGTTAGCATTTTTGTTAAATGACGAAATCACTACTACACTTAAGATTGTTTAGGAATAAAATTATCCTGAATGAAAATTGACGTACACAGCACATTTCCACTGCGCTACAATAGGGTCAGGAATTTACATTATTTTTTTTTTTTTTTTTTTTTTTTTTTTTTTTTTTTTTTTTTTTTTTTATGGATAACTGATGGCAAACGAGCAGAAGAACCACCTGATGGTAAGTGGTTACTTTCGCCCATGAATATCTACAACGCCAACCTAGAGGATACAGATGGAAGGGGAGGACAATGTAGAAGTCCGCTATCAAAACCACTACATTGTGGGGAAAGGATGGGTGGGATAGGGGAAAAACCTGGCTTACATGCCATCGAACGGGAACACATCATAAGATATTTGGCGGTTCGTCTTTGACATGATAGTGGTCGCGAGCCAGACGGAGGACGAACCTCCTACCACCACACAAAACACATTGTTAGATTAAAATACTAGTACAGTTTTACTTACTGTTCATAAAGTAAGCAAATAATCGGCGCAACTTTCACTAGCAGTTTGTTAGTAAAAGTGAGTATAAAGTCACAAACTCTGAAGTTCGTTTAATTAACAAACTTTTTCATGTCAGTCATTTACAAGTTGTTGTTAGAAGATAATTAAATTTTATACATTTTTAAGCATCAGCCAGAAAGTGCTTTCAGTTAAAAAGCGGAATGTAAACGAAGATTGGATGTTCAAAGTTCGATGTTTGAATGGGTATTATTTATTATAAAATTGACTTAAAGATTTTTGACTTTTTGTAAGGAAATCTTTATCAAAATCGTATGTAGATTCAATATTGCATACACTACAGGTAGTGTATGTAATATTGACCGACCGACAAACCAACCCTGGTTTGTGTCCTTATTTTTGCACTGTAAACTATAATTAATTATCTAAATATTACTATTATTATAATCACTCACTCGGAGGAATAATTAAATTTAGAATATTTTCACTTGCCCACTCTGGTAAGACAAAGACCGGCGTTAAATTCCGCCTTTCAACACGTAATGTCTTAATTTCGGGTGAAAAGTAGGCAACAAAATGTCTCTACGACTGCTATACCAGAAAAAGAGCTAAAAAAACCTTTGTTTGATATTACAAAACCAAAACACTTAACTAGTTGTGTCTGGCTATGCGAAACACGGCGCTTAGAATATAGTGAGTGACTAGCTATGAATTTTTCTTTACCTGCTTTACAAAATATGAGAAATGCTTGATATGTCACTGTAAAAGCACTATTGAAAATCATAGCATTTACCAACTATAATAGTAAAAGTGTAAACTGCTCTGTATTCTTTATTAATTTTGCACGCCGGTAAATATTACGTTCTACCTCTGACTGACACATCCGGTATATGTTGAATCATCGATGACAGTTCAAATATATCACTTGAGTCATCGCTTATGACAAGTATAAAGGTAAGGTTAAATATTTTTGACAATACGATATACTACGGAATCTTTAGCCTTTTACCAAAAAAAATGATCAATTAACTTCTTCGCCTTAAGATTCTCCCTCGTAGCCGAGTTGTAGAATAATATATATCATATATGTACCTAGTTACCTTCTTACTACATATACCGGTATATTCTTCGAAAGTAGTGCAATCCCCTATAGCACCCAACAAGAAATTAATTACATACCATATTTTAGATGTGTTTGTCTTTCTATTAGCCTACTGTCTCTGTGTGAGTGGCAAATATTTGTTGAACGTGATCCTACTTCCAAGGGAAGATTTACGAGTATCACATACTAATGTACCTGCTTCATGAGGAATACGCTCGAGTGAACTTTATAATTTGTCATTGTCGTTCCAATGACTACATCCAGCTATTCATCATACTATAACATAAATTTAATTTTAATACTGTCCTGCAGTGTCTCTTAATGTATAGTAATTCATAGTTTCGTATCATCTTGTGATACAGATAATAAATATTATAATAATATATATTATTATATAGTGGGGAACAAATTTGTTGAAAAAGAACAGAGTGCCTCAACACTAGGTTCTCAGGATCCCTCTGCCTGTCCTGCTATATGCGGGATACAGCGTGAAGTTAAAAAATATAGTGGCTACATTTTTAATAGATTTCTTTTTTTTATTTGGAATAAAACTTTGAAGACATTTTTACGGGTTAACTTCGTCGTCGTCGTCGTCGTAGTCACTTAAAAGTTGTGGAGTAAAAATTAAATTATCGCAAAATAAAAACCTTAAAATATGTGACATACATTTATAAATAATAAATTGTTTGTTAGTGTTTTTATCTAAACTCCATAGAACTTTATTTGTATTTCGATGTACGCACGATTACGATTTACGGTCATTATTACTTAAATTTTTGTACCAACATGTAAGAACAATTATGCAGTTTTTTTTATTTATAAAATATAATCTTTTGGTGGTAGGAGGTTCGTCCTCCGTCAGGCTCGCGACCACTATCATGTCAAAGACGAACCGCCAAATATCTTATGATGTGTTCCGGTTCGATGGCATGTAAGCCAGGTTTTCCCATTCCCACCCATCCTTTCCCCAAAATGTGGTGGTTCCGAGAACGGAATACTACATTGTCCTCCTCTTCCATCTGTATCCTCTAGGTTGGCAACGATCTCTGGTGATGTAGATGTTCATGGGCGAAGGTATCCACTTACCATCAGGTGGTCCTTCTGCTCGTTTGCCATCCGTTATCCATAAAAAAAAAAAAATTATAAATAATAAAGTATTACATTCTTTTACTTGTTCTTTAAAATATCGAGAAATCGCGAAATCACGAAAGCAATAAATTAGGCAAACTAAACAACTGTGAATGCATTTGTACTTACTCTAAAAATTACCACACTATTATAAAACATACTTATAGAAAATAGAAAATCATTTATTCAATTCAGATTACTTTTAAAAAGTTAATATTCAACTGAGCAGCGATATTAGAACATTTGCAGTCGCCGCGGGGTAAAGACAAGCGCATGTCACAAAGGTATCTTACATTCTGGAACACGACTTTAAAAGATGTTTTATTCATATCCAGTCCTAGAAAAAGGAACTTCTAAGACATTTTTAGAATGAAAAAATATCGAGTCCGTTTAAAGCGAACACCTTCCAAGATTATATAAAATTTTCTTACATGTAACGCCTGTCATGGCGCAGAGGCACAAGCGTGCGACTGCAAACGCGGCAGGTTATGGGTTCGATTCCCACTCTAGAAAATGTTTGTATGGGTTTGGTAACAAGGCGTGGAGTCCCGCCACTCAGCACGCAATGCCTTGATTCGGCGGAAAGTGGGGAACGGAATTATTGTAAGACAACGGAGTGTCTTAACACTAGGTTCTCAGGTTCCCTCTGCCTACCCTGCTATATGCGGGATACAGCGTGAAGTTTTTGTCACCTCGTTACTTCAAATACCCAAGTCTATTATCGTTTGTACCTTACAACGGGAGGCAAAAGCCTAGTAATAACTTGTAACACAATTGTAATTGTAATCAATCTAATCACATACTATTTATAAATAACTGCAGTGTTCTTCTTTGTTACAAACAAACTAATAATTAAGGTAAGTTTTATATATGACAGAGAAAATAAGCACAAAGCTCGTTGAAACTAATTAGATCATCTGAGCCTCTGAGCTGATATAAAAGCGGTATTTCCTTTATACTGGCGGTTGAAAGAATTCAATTATATAATACTGAGGAGATTAAAAAGGCTACACGACTCTAATAAGACCCTCAGGGGATAGAATAGCAGCAAACTATTTAATAATCAAGATGCTGACTAAAATAAATTGCAAATAAAACAAAAATATTGTCATTATTTATCTATTTTTTTTAACTTCACGCTGTATCCCGCATATAGCAGCGTAGGCAGAGGGAACCTGAGAACCTAGTGTTCAGACACTCCGTTCCCCACTTCCGCCGAATTGAGGCATTGTGTGCTGAGTGGCAGAACGCCGTCAACGCCGCGCTTTGCCTTGTTACCAAACCCAGGAAATGAAAATTTTGACATTTCCTGGAGTGGGAATCGATCCCACGACACGACAGGTAATATTATATTATTATTTATAATTATGGTTTTATGGTTAATTCTCATGCTAACTTCTATTACCCTATTTTTAATAATAATACAAATTTTTAAGAAGCTACTTTTATTCAAAAAAAACGAAGCCACGTTCTTTACGAATAATAAAAACATAATTAAAATATTAACATAAAAAGAAATCCAACTTCAAATAGAGCACTGAAATGTAAAAGTATAGCAAATAACTCAAAATCTACCTCAAATTGTAGTTAAATTCAAACGGGATCACATCGAAAGCAGTTAGTAGTTACCATATAAAAAAAAACAATCATCAAAATTGGTTGCCACAAGAAAAAAAATTGCTGTAATACTTAAAAAAAACAGTTAAATTGAGAGCTTCCTCCTTTCTTGAAGTCGCTTAAAAAGTACTATTAATGTCTTACATATATTTCTATAAAACTCAATAACCAAAATCACGTCACGTCCCACAAACACGAAGATTTACCTACGTGAAAAGGAACTTGAATCAATTCTGCACTGCGTCTTTTCAGTCTTTCCTTTCATAATTACTCTTTCTCACAATTTATAAAAATTACTCATTAATTTGCAAAGAAAAATACGTATTAATTTTAGAAAAATATCAATATCATGCTAATTATATATTTTTTTATTTCCTTTGCATATTATTATTTTTTTTAATTATTTTTTTAGTTTCCAATATAAATACAAGTTTTTGGTATAATCAATAAAAATAAATGTAATACAAATAAGTTTGTTTTATATACTAAAATTACATGTTATATATCAACTTCAATAGAATTTAAGGTGAAACAAGGACAATAATTTGTAGGAGTGATGTCCCACTCGCCTTCTATTATTACCTTTTCCCCAATATCTACGAAGACGGTGCCAATGTGAAAGAGCTACAATAAATTGCTTGTATTGGAAGTGCCGGCTGGCGGTAATGTGCGTAACCGCAAAATATCGACTCCTTGAGGTGAAAATACCTTATAGTGTGTTCAATTGTTCAGGTATAATACAAATGCGACTTATTTTATGAGTAATTGAAAACTTGGTTGGTGTAAAATTTATATATAAAGCGCGAAGCTGGGTTCCGCAACCTAACGCGCAATATCGTTAAGACGTCAAGAAGAGAATAGAGTGTCTTAACACTAGGTTCTTCCTGCCTACCTCTGTAAATGTATACGTTTTGTATGTCATACATACAAAACGTTAATTATACATACAACATAAATTCAGATTTAAATATTATTATTTTAAACCTCATGAATGAGGAGTGAGTTGAAAGCTCGCTATATTTTATTTAGAAGTAGTCGTAAGAACTCACTGCAAGCATATCTTGTTCTCGTGAATGGTGAAAAACTTAAAATTTATATGAAAATATAAGCAAGATTTTTTTAAATACTGCTTTTACTCTACATAGTATTTTCTGCTTCTGTCGGCATCAACTGCTCTTAATAAAATTATTTTTCCAGACTAAAATTCAGGTTCTTTAATTTCGGTGACTAAAAGTCCAGATTTTTAAATGCTTCTAAAATTATATCTCACATTTTGCCCACGTCTCGTTTTACAAATTTTTCGTTTTTTATTTGTAAAGACTTGTTATTTTTGTTCTTTACTATGGTTATTTTAAATATGTCAATAACTCCATAAATAATATTCAGCATACGTTTCATACAAACATTTATAATAAACGAGCCTATTGTAAAAATCTTCATCATTAGATAATATGTTGATTTATGTATAGTAGTTATGACTGGGGTAACTCATAGTATCGTTAAATACAATCGCATGCAGTATTCAAGTCTCGTAGCAATACAAACCAAGTGGAGCTACAATAACAGTTATTACGCGTGCTCAGTGCTCTTAGCTGGAATTGCCTGATAAGTGATAATAGTTCATAAACGGCTTACTACGTAATTGATTTAGAACAATTCTACGCGTTCAAAATGAATATTTAACATGTTTTTTTGTTTCGTATGTGCAAGAAAGTTTCAACACGCAATGCCTCAATCTGGCGGCAAGTGGGGAACGGATTTGTTGAAAGAGAACGGAGTGTCTTAACACTAGGTTCTTAGGTTCCCTCTGCCTACCCTGCTATATGCGGGATACAGCGTGAAGTTAAAAAAAAAACGAAAGTTTCATTTTTCTTTGTGATTTTGTCATATAAACGCCTCTTAGAACAGTGTGAAACAAAATCATATACATATTACGTATGTACTAACGTATGTTATATTCTCTCAAGTCTCGTTCTATTTGTATAATTTATTGAACTTTTTGTTCAGCTAGCTTTGTCACAAGAAATTGTGGATTTACGGTTTATTTTTTGTTGCAAATGCAATAATAGTATTGTACAGTAATTATGATTAGCCTTCTATTCTATTTAAGTTAAATAAGTTTTATGATTGATTGACGCCTGTCGTGGCGCAGAGGCACAAGCATGCGACTGTAAACGCGACAGGTTGTGGGTTCGATTCCCACTACAGGAAATGGAATTTTTCATTTCCTGGGTTTGGTAACAAGGCAAAGCGCGGCGCTGAGTTCCGCCCCTCAGCACGCAATGCCTCAATCTGGCGGAAAGTGGGGAACGGATTTGTTGAAAGAGAACGGAGTGTCTTAACACTAGGTTCTCAGATTCCCTCTGCCTACCCTGCTATATGCGGGATACAGCGTGAAGTTAAAAAAAATAAAAAGAAAAAAAGTTTTATGATAAACGCAAAAATAATACTGTTTTTAATTTAGTATGCTGAATATTATATTTTACATCGTGGATAACAAATATTTATATGAACCGACTTTGCGATTATCAATACTTAACGTAAAGATATACAAAAGCTTTGAGGGAAGAGTTCAAAGAAATCGTTTGAAGTTGTTTCCAAAACAAAGGGTGTAATCTAAAAGAATTTCTTTACTTATAGGAAATATACGAAACGTATGGTTTATACCTTTTAATTTAACAAACAGTAAGTTACTTGCCTTCTAATTAGAAGTTACCTTTTAAGGCGTTTGTGTAATTTTGTAATTATACGTGTAATTTACCAAATACTTTTGTCTTTCTTAGAAACCTTAAGGAATTACACACATAATTATAAAGAACAAAAAACCCGACTGAACCAATTATTCAAATTGAGCAAGCAAACACAAATAAGCTAGATATGTACTAGATATTTGAAATGTGCTAATTAAGTCCTTTCATTTGATATCCCACACGGTACCCCTCAATGATTTTTTTGTTTTTATTCATGACGTAATCGCGTTTAGAGGGCACCATACTGAATAAAGGAGGACGTCACATATCTAAGAACACTTGGAGTATCAATACCTATCTAACGACACCTTAATTATATAAATCTGTCCAGTGATTTGGAAGATATGAGGTAGTAAAGAATATTACAAACATACGAGAAACGTACGAAAAACATAACACTCCTTTGACAATCGTGTTAAAACAATGTTAATTTAACAAAATGTATAATTTATCAAGCTTAGCAGGGTTGTAAAAGGGAAGTTAACAGCAAGACAGGAATTTGAGGTATTGCGTGTTAATTAGCGGAACTCAACGCCGCGCCTTATCTTAATCAATCTAAATCGAATGGGAATTGACCCTAACAACCGCGTTTACTGTCAGGCATTGTCCCATTGCGTTACGATATTCTCAAACAATAAAATTAATAATTCAAATATATGAAATGAAAAAGTTTAATGAAGCAAAAATCCTTAGATTGAATATTGTTATGATAATTCACTCCAGTGGGCCCGGCAGGCTCAGCTGATTGCAAATTGTGCTTACAGCTGAATGTAAATTGTATGCGACTCCGCCTGATTCGAAGCTATATAAATTGATCTAGAGATTTTATTTTGAAATATACTTTGTTTACTTACTTAACAAGCTTAAGATAAAGAACCTCGGAATTTTACGAGCCAATGATATAATGTCATAATTTTATAGAATGTCTTCACTTTATCGATATTCAGTTTATCAAAAATTACGTACTACCTTATATATGTATTCTATAGATATGAAAATGATTTAGTATTTTACTTAAGCATGCGCAAAAAAGATTGACGACTTTGGTACATTATGGTGTCTTAATTTTCTATCAGAAGGTAACATATTGATCTGATTCCAAGTGAAAGTGTATTATAGTATATGAAATATAAAAAAAAACAAAAGGCGTTATTCTTGCTTCACGCCTAAAGCAAATGTAATGTGCCAAATCAGATTTGTCCCGTGTTTTTTTGTAAACAAGATGTATCTTTAAATTATACATATAAAATTCTTCCGCTACGTACTGATTGACATACAATCCGTAGCAGAACCTCCTGAGCGCAGACAGCTGAAATTGTTAAAGTTCCTTAGTAATTTGCGCAAACGAAGTTGGGTGCCATAACTAGGTTAGAATGTACCTTTAAATAGTTATCAGCACATTCCTTTTTTACTACATGCTTAAGAGTGTCTGTCAAAAATATAACATATTTTTTTCCTACAATTGAATTATTCGAGGATAAAATATCTTGAATTATTATAATTCTACAAAGCCACGATTCTCGTTCACTGTCGCCCCGGGGCTAGAGACAAGCGGTTGTCATATGAAGCTATCTAACAGACCGGGAACAAGGATTTAAAAGTACTATTTCATATATTCATGTCTCGTACTGCAATGTTTTTTGATTTATTATAAAAAATATACTAAAGTGTTACGTTATTCCGTAATATATTGATTATAGATTTGTCTTGTTAATGATAAACACTTGTTATACCTTTTGTACCCTATTCCTCTTTTCGAGAAAGAAAAGTTTATATTTAAAAATATTTTTAAGAAAGAATAATGTAGACTTATCATTTTGATTTGAAGAAAGATGAACATTTTTTTTTTACGTTAGACATAATATTTAAAATATTTTTACTCTAGCAATACTTACTTTTCATGCTAAAATATTCTCCTTCTTATGGCAAAGCTTTCTTAAATACTGAAAAAAATATTCTTATTATTATCACACTTCTCAGGTGGTAATATCTACTTAGATATTAATACAAACACGGCAAAAATATATACATTTTCTTCGTCTTTCATTCTTATACAAATATCTAAAACCAAAATTACCAAAATCATGTCTATGCGTTAATTATCAAATTATAATTGAAAACTTTGCCATATCCAATTTTGAATAACAAGTGATTCTTAATGGATCTTTGCAGTTAATCCATCAGCCGAAAAATCTTTTTATCCGTCATATTCTTGAAAATTTGAAAGACGGCTTCCAAACATTTCGCCGCTTTTAATCTTCTTTGCTGTGCGCTATTATGTGCTTTATTTCGGCTTGAGTAAGGTTCTTTTTTTCGAAAGGAAAATAAGGGTGGGGGTACCACTTAGCGGGTGTTCTCAGTCGGTAATTGCTGTTAAATCTCGATAGCTCCTCAACTTCCTCGGGTGTAAGTGAAAAGTCCATAATATCGATGTTCTGCTTGATTCGCTCCTTGTTAGTAGACCGTGGTATGGCAACTAAATTACGATCCACCTAAAATATAAAGTTTGTAAATTTCATAACTATTTCTAATAATAGGTTAATCGAGACTACAATATAATATTTAAAAAAAAATCTTAGGAAAAAAATCATGGTTGAGGTAAAATTTAATCTTTTAAATTGTTTATAAATTGAATATTACACCAAAACTGTTGCAAATTTCACTATAGTTACTGAGTAAATATTAGCATTAAGCTTGGTTAGGTGGTAGGAGGTTCGTCCTCCGACTGGCTCGCGACCACTATCATGTCAAAGACGAACCGCCAAATATCTAATGAAGTTCCGGTTCGATGGCATGTAAGCCAGATTTTCCCCTTTCCCACCCATCCTTTCCCCAAAATGTGGTGGTTCTGATAGTGGACTACTACATTGTCCCCCTTTCCATCTGTATCCTCTAGGTTGGCAACACATCTACAACACCAGAGATGTTGTAGATGCGTTGCC
>JAKGSA010000508.1:180188-204225 GCA_033558755.1 Philaethria dido
TGTGGTGGTTCTGATAGTGGACTACTACATTGTCCCCCTTTCCATCTGTATCCTCTAGGTTGGCAACGCATCTACAACATCTCTGGTGTTGTAGATGTCTATGGGCGAAGGTAACCACTTACCATCAGGTGGTCCTTCTGCTCGTTTGCCGTCCGTTATCAATAAAAAAAAAAAAAAAGCATATAAACTAAAGTTCTCACGAGCAACAATGTTTATCAAATAGAAATATGACACTCACCAAGTATCTAAGTAGTACACCAATTAACAAGCTCATCGTTAGTTATTGTAGGGTTGACCTAGAAAAAATATTTTTTAAATTATTATTCGCATTTAGAAAAAGAAATAGTTCTGTGTAAGAATATTGTACGATTTCAAGAACTTGAATATATTCAAGATTTTCTATACAAAATTATATTGGGAATCTCATAGAGATAATTATGAAGCAAAAATATATTCACGATTTTTTCATAAAACAGGAATAATTTGTTTCTCGGATGTATGACATACGTACATATATCCTCAAGCAACATTTTTTTATAATTTATTTTTCCTTATTTAAGCTCACTTTACCTCACAAAGTCACAAAGATATGGATAATCGTAAAAAATAATAAGAATACAAAAATAAAATAAAAATAAAAAAAAGTTTACTTTCACTGGTAAATAAGAAAAAAAACCACTATATTATTACGACCTCAATTTGTAAAACAGCTGGTTTTATCCTGGCATTATCCCACAATCTTTGCATTTGCGTGAGGTTGAAATTTGAAACGCCAATCGATCGCGTGAGGTTGTGCTCCTTAGCGTCCTCTAAGCCTTCCCAAGTCACCAAGTAATCTGTATTGCTAATCTGGCCATCATTCTAGATAAATACAAAACACACTGTTAATGGCAGTCGCTAGTGACATTATTGAGTCAGTAATTAAAGGTTAATTAAGCGATTATTCTACGAGAATTCACTTTTTAATTGTTTACCTTCTATATATTCAGAATATGGCAATTAGATAATCATTTTGTCAGTCATTTTGTGTGGAATTAACAGATATTTCTTTTTTTTTTTAGCCTTTACACTTTTTCTTCATATGAGAGTATTCAGTGAGAACCTAGTGTCGAGACACTCTGATCGCCGAATTCCGCCCAAATTCAAGACAGCGTGTTAAGCGGCGGTACCTCGGAGAAATAAAAATAATTTAATTATAAACATTAACCAAGTGGGAACCACACACCGTGACCACCACTCGCGTTACGATGGTTTTTAATGAAAATGAAATAATTTGTACTAGTGTCCCCGTAGACGCGTTAACAACGCGGTGTCTTTAGCAATGTATATGTCACTTTATATAAACATGGATGTCAAACCATGGTAGTGTGTGTAACATTTAGTTTATTAATTTAACATACTTATTATGCATCATTTAAAAAAAATATTGGCATACTGCACTCCTTCTCTATATAAACTATAATTGTGCCAAATTTCATACTCCTCCGTCCGCGTAATTTTCGTAAAAAAGATTACAAAGCTTTTGCTTCACGTATTTATATATTAAATTATTAATATTCCCTAGATTTAAATTTGAACCCACATCTAGATGTTTAAAAGAATACATGCTATATGCGCCTCGACATATAATTGATATATAAGTTGCGATACTTATTAATAATAATTGATATATATTTCACGTTTTTAATGTATACCAAGTAAGAGACATCGCTCACTAGGTTTCAAAGGTAAAGGCAGTGTGTCATTTTACGTCACCCGTTAAATGTTAACATTTCCGAGAATTTTCTGTATTTAAAATTATTTTATCGCACATGTAAGTATTATATTTGATTTACAAATAAACCTTTTTTAGAATGTAGTGGTAGTAGCGCGCAAATGCTCTTTTGTATATATTTTACGTTTAAATACTCATAAATACAAATATTTCGCGTTGCTTCATCGTCGGGTTTAAATTGGTTGCTAGTTCGACCGGATCTAGGGTATGTTTATATATTTAATATATTTTCGATTAGCTAGTCTATTTAGAGAATATCTTTTAAATTTTTTGCACTTTCCGCCTAAACTGTAGAAGTTGCGTGTTGAGGGGGAAAATTAAAATAAAATAATTTCTCCGTGTAGAAATCGAATCCACAGCCAGTCCAGCTTACAGTCAGACGGTGTCTTACAGTCTTTCCATGGCCTATTTTCCAAATTTTTTTTAAACCCTAGAAACCTTCATTAACTTTACTATTTTTGTGACATTATTCCTCTTGTAAGTTATATATAAGTAGAACAACAAGAAAATTTTGAGAAGAAGCTCCTTAGTGCAGGATGGATTCACCGTGTGGATGCCGGTCCCATCGCGTTGCAGAAAGAGGAGTTTGGAGAGTGCCTGGGACTAACGACTCAAGTGTAGATTTAAGGAGCCCTTTTATAATATGCATTAACGTTCACCTCCACTGCCCGGCTGCTCTCTCTACCAAACCAAATTTGAAAAGATCCTACTAATGCCGCCTTCGAAATACGTCCTAGAAATGTACTGATAATAGTTTAAGACAGGCCGAGATCTTTTAGTAGATTATAGAGAGATTTCGCTGTTATACCTCTCGCGCCTACCTCTACGACGTACAAATGAACTCTAAACCTTATCCTGGTCGAAACGAAAGTGTAAGTTCTACCAGTACTACATGTAGGCTTCTGAGTATAGCAAGACGTCCACAGTCTGGATGACGAAATACCAACATCCTCAGGGATTTTGAGCTGTTTCTCATACGTGTCCATCAAAAAAGTCCAATCAGGGGCTGTTTCAAAAATTGAGTATAATTTAACAAAGTTACCTGAATAATTCAAGTTTTAGGAAATAATGTTTCCAAATCAAAGTACACAATATTTGCCTTGAAATAAGTTACATACTGATAGATACAAAGTAATTGTAATCAAAAGCTGTCTTACGAAGTTTAATACGCCCGCGTAGAGTTGTTTATCTTTGATGTTGTTCAAACTCAAACGAGATTACTTTTCAATTTAACCGCATAAATGGGACATCAATTTAATATGTCTTTGTTATTTCGTACAAAAATGTAGGCAAAAGTATTTGAATTCGTACTTCATAATGGAATATTTCGCAAAAATAATAACTAAGGTTGATACTAAAATAATATCGTTACATTTTTGCGAGCAAGTTAATTATTGTACGTAAATTTGGTTCCGATTTTGTCTATGAGCTACTTTAATAATCCACGCCGAACCTCCGCGAAAAATAACGTGAATTCTCACGTTATTCAAAATATTCATTTTGGTAGGTTGTCTGAATATTTAAAAACAAATGTATACTCGTAGGAGAATATGTTTTTGATGTAATTTGTTTGCTTCGTAAGGAAACATCAAATTTAAAAAAGAGCAGTAGGTGTACGTTTTTTCAGCTCCATGCTTGTCCCGCATAGCAAGGCAGACAGAAAAAAAAGACAAGAAAATTTACTGTCAAGATACTCTCACTTGACGACCGAAATTGACACAGTGCGTGTGGAATAGCAGAACTTAGTGTAGTGCTTTGTTTTACCAGAGAAGTATTATTTATATAAAAAATATTTATATACGAATATATCCAGAAAAATTAAACAATATTATTTAAAAAAAACAGTTCCCGAGGGGAAATCGAACCGAACACTATCGCGTTTACGCTCATACGTCACAGTGCGCCAAGATGGCTTCAAATTTATTATATTTTATATGTTTAAACAAATCCGTTTTAAATAAGTTCTGAAATTTATATTCATGTGTATGGTGTAACGCTGCACAGCACATCCCTTATTTGGGAACCTTCAGGAACGGCTCGTTAGCTCAGCGGTTAGAGCACCCATTTAACATGTTAATAGTGGTGGTCGGGAGTTCGAGTCTCTCACGAGCCTGCGTCCTTTTTTATTGTTTTTTGTTCTGCTTATTATTTTCTGTATATTTTACCTACTTTTAAAGCTATTTTAAATAATATACACTTGAGATTAAAATTATTGGCAGCTTTTTTATTAATTTTATAGAAAATCAAACATTCATAGAGATAAGATTTTTTTGAAAAATAATAACATTACCATAATTATGGCGTTATCATTTTTATATCGTATTCTGTAAAATCTTTAGGACTTAGATATTTAACACAATCATTATTTAGTTCCTTCACGTGTCTTTTAATTTGCAGAAAAAAGCTTATTTATTTGAAATTTCACTTTCATAGAACAACTAATATTGTACTTAGCCTAACAAAAAGAAACAAACATTTATAAATATTTACAATATTTACGTAACGAATTTAAAAAAATATTAAAGTTTAAACTCCATATTACATGCTTCTTACCAACATATTTCGTTTATCTGGCTCTGATATATTTTAAAAATTCTATTTAGCTACTAAGATTTCTAAGTCGAAACGAATGAAAACTGCACTTCAATAATATAACTCACCGTATACGCCATCGGATAGTGCATTAAATACAGATCTACGTAATCCATCCGCAATTCTTGTAACGACTTCTTCAGAGCCGGTATTACTTCCCCTCGTTCATGTGCGTCGTTCCATAACTGTGTACGTACATATAATAAAATGACAGTATAAGCTTTATTAATATATTATACAATGGAGTAAGATTTAGCAATATATATATATATATATATATATATATCTATTTTAGACATTTTTTTACTTTTTTTTATTCAATATGTTATATTATTTATTATATCATGTCATACGCCTGTCGTGACGCAGAGGCACAAGCGTGTGAATGCAAACTCGACAGGTTGTGGGTTGGATTCCTACTCAAGGAAATGTAAAAAGTTGAGTTTCGCCACTCAGCACGCAATGCCACAATCCGGTGGAAAGTAGGGAACTGAGTATTTTAACAGGTTCCCTCTGCCTACCCTGTTGTATTTTTTTTTTTTTTTTTTTATTGATAACGGACGGCAAACGAGCAGAAGGACCACATGATGGTAAGTGGTTACCTTCGCCCATAGACATCTACAACACCAGAGATGTTGTAGATGCGTTGCCAACCTAGAGGATACTGATGGAAGGGGGGACATTGTAGTAGTCCACTATCAGAACCACCACATTTTGGGGAAAGGATGGGTGGGAAAGGGGAAAATCTGGCTTACATGCCATCGAACCGGAACACATCATTAGATATTTGGCGGTTCGTCTTTGACATGATAGTGGTCGCGAGCCAGTCGGAGGACGAACCTCCTACCACCTAAAAATACGTATACGGGGATACATCGTGGAGCTAAAAAAAATTGTGTTATATTATTTATTTCGTCGTCTATGTATGCTTAGTTCTATTAAAAATACGAAAAAAACGAAAATATTCTGATCTTTTCCATATTCCGAAATTGATTCTTTAGCAACAACAAAATGTGTGATAAAAACGAAAACATAGCTAATTTTCTTTTCTGAGAAGAGAAATCTAATAAGCAAATATATACATACATGTGTGTATAAATAGATACTTGTTTGTACCTCTTTATGCACGAAGATCACTTTTCACACCATAACATAAGACGAACACGATAACAACAATATTTGATTTTACGCGTAAGACGTTTCATAAAAACGTAGCGTTACACTTCTTTGAGGAAAATAAAGGTTTTATGGATGAAACTTAAGCTATCGGGATTAGGTGTTGCTTTTAAAAGGTATTTTCATGGTACATCTAAGATAACTTACTTTACATAAAAATGAAGGAAGCTTTATATTTATTTGTTTACATCTTACTTGTGGTTTTAAACTTTATAAGTGACCCCGTTGACGCGTTAGCAACGCGTAGTCTTTAGTAATGTATATGTCATTTTATATAAACATGTATGTCAAGCCATGGTAGTGTGTGTAACATTTATTTTGTTAATTTAATATACTTTTTACGCATTATTTTAAAAAAATATTAGCATTCTGCACTCCTTCTCTATATGAACTATAAGTGTGCCAAATTTCACGCTCCTTCATCCGCGTAATTTTCGTAAAAAGGGGTCCAAAGTTTTTACTTCACGTATTTATTTATAGATTCTTTTAAATAATTTTTAGACATAGATATATTTGAGGTATAAAAACGGAATTTAATACGTTAAGAAATTATTTTAATGCTCAAAATCTATATTTTTATGCATACAACAAGTTCTAAGATAACTTTATGTGAAATATGAAATTATACATGCAATATTTTCATAGTCGTTTCGCATTCATTTTATTTTTTTCATAGATAAGATAAAAAAGTTTTGTTGAACTAGAAACTCTTATCATGTCGCATACTTTTTTAAATTACTAGTGTCCTCTGCTATTTTTTTTAAATATTGAAGTTGCTGTATGTCGTATCTATATAATTATACAATTTTTATAAATTGAAGGTTTGAGAGCTGATAGGAAGTATTTGATTAACATAACACAAAATTCTAAGAGTATTTGATCTTTAATAACTAAGATATTAATAAAAAAAATATTTTTTTATTACCAACTTGAAATAAAAAGCACTAAAAGTTAATATTATTAAGAGTAACTCAAAAACTACATGTCAGATCTATATTAAATTTAATTTTCACCACAGTAGAAACAGTAGCTATCATATGAAAAAGAATCATTCAAATTGGTTCAGCCAGTAAAAAAATACGCGTTAACATATAAAAAAAATACAGACGAATTGAGAACCTCCTATTTTTTGTCCGTTAAAATTTATATAAAGCATGATTTTTCCCGCCACAAACAAAGTACCAAATATAGTAAAAAAAATAATTCCTTTGAAAATGCAAAAAAAAATTCTTATTATTATTTATTTAGGCATAATATCTACTATAATTCGTAAAAGCAATCAATATTTATCATCTCACTTTAGTAGTGATTGTACATCACTACTAAAGTAAGATGATCTCTCGTCTATCAGCGTTGTTATCCCGAATATAATCGTGTACGCCGAGGCCGACCTCGTCCTCGACTCGGTACAAGGCTGCAGTGTCGATGTGCCTGTTACCAGCTTCCAACGCCCATTGTACGATACGAGCTAGCGAGTGGTTTACTGGCAACAATCTTGTTCCCTAAATAATATCAACCATTAATACACTTCTAGTATCAATTTTACATGTACTAACTATTTTTAATAAAGTCCAAATAAGGATTTATCAGTAAAATTTTCGATTTGTTTAGATTGGTGAGCGTCATATTTGTTCACAGTGAGTGCGTTTCTTCTCAATTATTTTGGCTATTTTTATTTCAATAAATTATAAAAATTTTAAAGAATTATTCGATCAAATAATGAATTTATTGACCAAAATACAAAATTTTCTGTTTGAAATGCAAAATAAATGGGCTCATAATTATATTTAAATTGAAACGACAAAGCGCGGCGTTGAGTTCCGCTACTCAAGACGCAAAGTCTCAAATTCAAATGGTAAACGGAGAACGAAGTGTTTTGACACTTGATTTTCTAGGCATATCCTGATATGTGGAAGAAAGCGTAAAGCTAAAAAAACTATATTAGTTTAGTAATTAAAAGTTCTTTAATATTTGTATGTACATCGTACAAAACTCACGTCAGCTAGATGACCCAAGCTGGTCCCTAGAGCAATAGCTGGAATCTCGTTGCCATCGTTCATGACACATTGCCCTTCTTTTGACTGTACCTAAAACACAGTTGGTATGAAAACACGAAATATATTTTACATTATAGAGCAAAAAAGAAACTCGAAACAAACTAACTTTTGTCAAAAAAGTTGATAGAAATAATAAAATATGAATATTGAAGAAATGTATAACGTCCATTCTAAATTAGTTTAAAGTGCAAACTGATACATAAACATTAAACCGTTTGTTTTGTATCAACACATCTGGCAAATGATAAGTCACTTACAGTATTACATGCATATACCATATTACATTCTATTCTATTCTACATGAAAGTCTGAATCATTGTAATTTATTTAATTAAAAAAAAATTACAATAATTAAAATATTTAAAAAAAAAGATTTTGACTTTTTTGACAAATTATTCAAAAATTCGCAAGTTCGCTGAACTAAATTTTAAATGAGTTTTTGATAAACTTGTAAAATATTTAAGATAAAAAAAGTTAGCCAACAAAAATATAAACTAGTGTTAGTCCTAGTGTTCGTTAAACTCTTCTTTATACATTACGAGTAAACTAAAGTTAGATAAAAAATTCTATTACATCACTCTCAAATATTCAACTTTACAAATTTATTTAAAAGAATTAGAAATGGCAAATATTTATTTATTTGGCTTTTACTATTTCACCAATGTTACTTGAATTTCTCTTGTGGCAATCGATAAAAAATTTTAAAATTAAATTACTTGAATTACCCGAATAATTATATCTTTCTATTTAGTTTACTTTCATATAGGTACATACACGCTTGTCTTGAATTATAATAAAGCAACGTTAACATCAATGAAAAGGTAATAAAAACGTCTAAATACTATTGCCCCAGTTTCTCTCGTAAAACGTAATTTTTGCATTCTGATTTAACCAAATGCATTTGTATAGCAGACACTAGCTATTACATTTTACCGCACTATAGAGACTAGCGATTTGTTTTCTCGCAACGCGCCGGACATAATTAGTTGTACACTAATGAGAGCAATTTAAAACTAGCTACCTTGTTCTCTACAAACGTCCAGTCTGCTAGTTTTTTTTGTATGTGCCGTTTTTTATATTGTTTCAGGTTTGTTAGACGAAGTACTTTTTTTATGAAAGAATTAAATTATACAAAACAGTATTTTATTACATTTTAGCAGCTTCGTTTTTTGACTCTATTTAGTTAACAAAATCGTTCTTACGTTTCTACGTGAATTCTAGGAATACTTGACAGCAATGAGCAATTATTTTTGTTTGAGCATTTAGTTTTGTTTCTTTTAGACTTTGTAATATACCGTAGGCTGTTGTGACCTCGAATCGTCACAACAGCCTACGGTACTCGATTTAGAGGTACACAAGTTACATGAGTAAGAAAATTGAAAACTTTTGAATGATACGATATCGATACGATATTTAAGAAAAAAAGTCGCGAGGAAAATATAGACCTCGAAAAAATAAAGTCAAGCAAGGTATGAGAGCTAAAAAAAAGGTCGCCAGGAAAATATGGCCTTGAAATTGTAATTGGGTTTGAAACTCAAACAAGATCAAGAAAGATGGAGAGCTATGGCGAGGAAAATATTGGGCATAAAATTGCAAAGAAAACAAGCTCTGACACCTTAAAGACTAAAAAATATAGTCATCGCCAAAATTCGATAGTAGAATTACTAAATACCTCCACATCCAGTACCGACTTCCCGGCTATATATAATTCGCACATTCGTATTTACAAATTTATTATTATTTACTAATCGATTCATAAAATATTTTTGATATGCAGATAGTATAATTAGCAGGTTTTTATATTTTTAGTTGAGATGAATATGTGTACGGAATATGAAATTTGGCATACTATACAATTTGTTCAAAGAGCAAGTCCAGAAATTTAGCAATGTCTTTTACAATAATTCTAATGTATTTTAATGAAACACATTAAAGTGATAAAGTAAATATTTTTATATAAAGCAACGCGTATGTGACATTGGTGCATGTCTAACGACTTTCTTTTTTTTTTTATTTTCACGCTTTATCCCACATATGGCAGGGTAGGCAGAGGGAACCTGAGAACCTAGTGTTAAGATACTCCGTTATCTTACAACAATTCCGTTCCCCACTTTCCGCCAAATTGAGGCATTCCGTGTTGAGTGGCGGAACTCAACGCCGCGTTTTGCCTTGTTACCAAACCCAGGAAATGAAAATATTAACATTTCCTGGAGTGGGAATCGAAGCCACAACCTGTCGTATTTACAGTCGCACGCTTGTGCCGCTGCGCCAGGACAGACGTTATAACAAATCTTTATATATTTTACAAAATATATTAACAAAAAAAATATGACTATAAAAATGCACTCCAATTGTACAATAAAAATGGGATTTAACTATAAAATATTTAAACACATTTGAAGTAAAACTATTTACATTTAAAAGATATTAAAAATCGTGTGAATAACTCAGTTGCGAGCTGTTGAACTAACCGTGCACGACAACACTAACTACCTGAATAACGAGATCAGACGACGGCTGACAGCTTTATTTACAGAATGCCAGGAACTTTTTCGCTTGAATTTTTCACTTCATTCATCAGCAGTGTCGCTGTCTCGGGAAACATCTTGACATCACTATTACATTTGCTGCCACAGTAAGTCAGGAAATAGGAATCAAATATATTGGATAGATTGGCCTGATTTTATTTTGACATGTGTATGTTCAATTATTATAACTAGTGTTCTCGTTGACGCGTTAATAACGCGTCCTACTAACGTATGTATCTGTCACTTTCTATAAACATGGATGTCAAACCATGGTAGTGTGTGTAACGTTTATTTTATGAATTTTATATATTTTTTATGTATTATTTTAAAAAGATACTATCATTGTACACTCCTTCGCTATATAAATTATAAGTGTTCCAAGTTTTATGCTCCGTCCGCGTAATTTTCGTAAAAAGGAGTCCAACATTTTTGCTTCACTCGCTCTCTCGCTGTATTAATATTTAGATTTTGCTATATAAAAGACAGAATTTAAAACTTAGCTTCTTCTTCTTCTATTCTTGTTAGTAATAGAGTAGTAACAGTACTTATTAAATATTAATCAGAATGGTAAGTAGTAATTTACTAGATCTCTTTAAAATGCTCTTATCATGTAAAGTTATTTCATTCTTACCAATCATTGTCTAACGCATGTACACACACACAATATATCCAACGTGATACCGGCAGAGTGGCATATGCTCAACTGGCACGTTCCAAAGCCATAACAAAAAAATTCTAGTAGCCTAAATGATTAAGTTCCATAGAATAATTTACTATATCTTTAGTTGAATAAATTTTCAATATAATTCAAGAAATCTACATTATTAAATAACATAGAGGACATCATAGACATGCAGTTTTGTTCAACATTTATCAATTTATCGAGACGCCAGGTCGTAGTTATAGTGTTAGTGATTGAATATACCAACAGATTGAATTTTGGCACAAACGATTCTATTAATAGGTTTGTAATATCGATATCAAATTGATGACTATAATTGAAGTTTTATTGTCGATCATAACAAAATTGAATAATATAACTGAAACTATATACAAATAGATCATACTATAATGAATCGTCATTTATTTCAAATTTGGTAAGGTATGAATATAGTAGAAGTAATTTTTAATACATTTTAAAGGAAACCTTTAATCACATACACTTGGATCACAAGTCCCAGGTACTACTCCGTGCTCCGAGAGGAGAGAGAGGAGAGAGAGAGAGATATCTCTGCAACGCGATAAGCTCAGCACTCGTATGGTAAACCTATGTATTGCTATGAAACTTGTTTTTATAAGTATGTTTCATATTTTTATAAAGCCTCACTTTTAGATACAATAGACGTGCTAATAAATTGTGATTGTATAATTTAAAAATTTTGTTACGATTAGATCATGAGAAGATATGTTTATATTGAAAACAAACTAAAAATACTAAGAGCTAAAATAAAAACATCGAAAAAATCTAGAAGGACACATGTTTATTATAAAAACAGAAATCTTTAAAAATATATAAAACGCATAATAATACATTTTAGAATATCTTAACACAAAAAAAAATCTTTTTATTCAATACGAAATAGTAGTAAAACAATAGTTTCATCAATTACTAGAAGATACTATAGAAATAAAATATACACCACTTTAATTTATTCTTTAAAAAATGATATAGAAGAAAAGCTTCTCAGAAGCGCTGAATCTTGGAAATCTGAGACAGGCATTTGTTCGACGATGCTTTACCCAACGTTTTCTTTTAAAGGTTAATGGAAATCTAATAAAAATTCGCTTTAACATTATAGCGTTCATATTTATCTAAATAAACGTCATGTTAAATTATTTTTCGCATAAATAAAAGGCCTTTTTAGGAAATGTACGTAAAATTAACTAGTAACAAACCTACATATAAGTACGTGAAGCAAAAACTTTGTACCCCTTTTTACGAAAATTACGCGGACAGAGGAGCATGAAACTTGGCACACTTATAGTTTACATAGAGAAGGAGTGCAGAATGCTATTATTTTTTTTTTAAAGTGAAAAGGTTTATTCTTTTTTTAACTATATTTTACGTGGCGCGAACACTGACATATTTTAAATGTGATGGATTTGGGTTCGATTCTCATTGGAGGAAATTTTTATGTATGGTATAATTTAAACGTGCTTTGAGTCCCATGACTTAACACGCAATACCTCGAATTCGCATGAAAAGCGATAAAAGGAGTGTCGAGACACTAGATCATCTCAGCTAACCATGGGGAAATATGGGGAAAAAGAGTTTTTTTTTACTCTAACAACACACATGTTTAATATATAGTAGGTACTATATATTTAATTCAAAATTATTTTTAACAAAATGTAATTTATATTATTTTAAAAACATATTTCAGTTTATTTTTTTACGTAAATAAACTTCTTACAAACACTTTTAATAAATTCTAGACATAATCGTTAAAAGCTTACAAAGATGATATTTAGCGAATAACTGTAAAGAAAATTCCTAAGAAACGTCTTCATACAAATCCTGAGATTAAATGGTTTAAATTACTTAGAAATGGATATTTTATATGTAACTATAAACATATTTTAATGATGTATTTATATATGAAACCCTACGATTGTGTTCATTTAGTGAAATAGAATTAGTTTAGAGATTAATGTAATGTATGGACTAAGCTACTCGTAAACCCTTTTAAGCTTCGAATGCTAAGATGCTTTCCTTTCACCTAGGTACAAATAATTTGATGATATATGTTCAACATGAATTAATTATAATTTATGTTTATATTTTAAATAATTGGAGAGGCGTTAAGTTTACGTTTCAATTTCTTTAATGAGACTGAATGAAACTTACTAAGAATGAAGATCAACTGGCGATTTAATTTAATATAAAAAAAGTATTATCTTCGCCATATACTTAGATATGTATAAAGGTGTATCAATACATGTAGTTTTTTACTGAAACAGTGTTTTTAAAAATTTAATACTAGTTAAAAAATATATTTTTTTAAAATCAACTTTAACACCGGCTTTAAAGTTTAATTCGCATATAAACGTATTCAATGAGGTCGCTTACGCATCCACGCTACCTGCCTATTGTGAGATATTAAAAACCGAGCCTGGAGCTATCCTTTTGACCCTTTTTATTAGCAACGTTCACTTGTTCCACGTTATTAAGCTTTGATTGAAAAGGGTTGCGATATCAAATTGCTCTTATTTCTCACATAAAACCTATGCTTAATAGCTTTCGAAAATATTCCTTTTATAGACTTTTTGATATTGAATCTAAAATTAAAATGTATATTCAGACAAGTGCCTGTGACTTTTATATTGTTAATTGTTAAAAGCTGATGTCATCAGAACGGGTAAACTTCTGGAAAAGTGATCCAATTAACATACAATTGGAAAGTATCATTTTCTTAATATTAATCAATATTAGTAAAATATTGAGATTGCGCTTATATATTCGCTTTTTATTTATTATTTTCATTTTTCATGTAATTTATGAAAAAAAAAATAAAATAATTCATATGTATACATAATTATTAAAATAATTAAACCATCAAAAATAAAACATTTTAAAAATTTAAATATTGTCCTAGAAATAGACTAAAAGCTTTATTATATAAGCTTTTTATTATTGGACACCAAACTCGATTAAGTCTTACGTTATAACATTAATTCCGGTTTATCGAGTAACACCAACCCCTAAGCTGTTTGATCGTCTTAACAAACTTGCTCGAAGTGGTCACCTTTTGTCTCTGATTTTTATACCAGTTTCTTTTATTTCCTTCTGAATATATTGACCATTTGTTCAGATTCGTAAGTAGATCGTATGTCCAATTCTCGCACAGGAAAGGGAAAGATATGACGAACTTAAATAATTATATTTAAAAACACATAATTGCTTATCAGTTATCTATTTTCTTCTAGTAGTTCTTGAATTACCCATATATATATTTTCATTAAATAATATTTAATACAAACATAACAGTGAATATTTCAAGACGGTTGTGAGTTCAAATTTATGTTGAAGCAATATTTATGGTATATTTAAAATATAGATATTTATTACATATTGACGGCGCATACGGCGTATACGGCGTTGAGTTCCGCCACTCAATATACAACGCCTCAATTTGGCGGAAACTGGGGAACGGAAATGTTGAAAGAGAATGGAGTGTCTTAACACTAGGTTCTCTGGTTCCCTCTGCCTACCCCGCTATATGCGGGATACAGCGTAAAGTTAAAAAAACATACATATTTCTTTATCCTTCGTCTGATGAAATAACGTGCACAAGTAGCTTCCATCACCCAGCATGAAATGTTTACACAGTAACCTTTTAGACCCCTTTTTATAAAAATTATGAGGACGAATGAGTATGAAATATGGCTTGCTTAAAGTTTATGTGGAGAAAAAACAATTTATTTTATAATATATGAATTAAACATACATAAAATTAATAAAATGAATATTGCATACATTATAAGGTTACACGCACGTTGCTAAGGCAACACGTATTCCACATGTCAATGGATCTAGTAGTTCTACTAACTTTGTGATACAGTATTTTATCTACATGCCACCGATTATCCATAATACACAAGATTCGAAAGCCTACCCTAAAAGGATTACATGTCTAAGCAAATCTTTTATCATAAAGCTTTACCTAATTTCATCATACAATCCTTAGAGATTAAAGAGAGATAATGATAAAAATGAGTACTTATTTTATGTATATTCAATCTACTTAAATATGTTATTAGCGATATCAAAAGAAAATTCTAGTGAAAAATTAAACACGTGAAAGATCATTCTGTAAATAAATAAAACAGACTATTTCGACGCTGTTTGGACTCGATTCACGACTGTGGATTCGAATCTTGTTACGGCGAATGATTATGATTAAAATTATTTCATTTTCCAAGTGAGTTTATCATTATTAAGAGGCCATTGTCGCACTGCGTTTCACAACTTAGGACATATTTTCGGAGGAAAAGTAAGTACTCATTCACTATTTTCTCTCTCTGCCTATCCCACAAAATGCAGAAAATATACAACATCAAAAAATATACATACATACATAGCTTCACGCTGTATCTCGCATATAGCAGGGTAGGCAGAGGGAACCTAGCGTTAGGATACTCCGTTCCCCACTTTCCGCCGAATTGAGGTATTGCGTGATGAGTGGCGGAAAAATATATACTTTTTAAAATTATATTTTTGTTTATATTATATATATTATGTTATATATCACGTAATAAGCAAAACCAAACGAAAACAAAGGATATTATACATTTCTGGAAAATCAAGACAATAACTATTAGGTACAAGGATTACTTAGTTGGCACAATATTTGACAGATTAGCCGCAGGCATACCACTATTCTGTTGAGGAATATCAATATTCACGAACAAGTACAATAATATCTTTATAGAAATTATTAAATAAAATATAACAGTTAAGGTTTTATTAATAATAAATATATTTGATCTAGCTATAGGTTGTATGTTATTTTAGGTTAATATATACGTCTTTATACTTTATTTTCTTATTAGATTTGCAGCTTCACGTCTTTTTCCGCATAGTAGAGTAGGAGTAGAGCGAACTTATAGTCAACATTACTATTCTCTGTTCTCCACTCGAATATTAAGGTATTCCATTTTGAGTAACGGAACTCAACTCCGCGCTTTGCCTAACCAGAAATGGATATAATTTGAATATCATGTTTCCCCCTATTGGAGATCCACAACCATCGCGATTACAATCAGATCTGATGAAAGAAAGATCATGAAAAAAATAACATACTTTTCTTAAAATAGAAAAGATATATAGATTTAAAAAGTAACATAAATAATATAGAATACCAATAGGAATTTAAATAATAAGGAAATTGGTGAAACTATCCAAAGTAAGGTAACTAAAAGCAATCTTTGATATCAGTACCATATCTATATGAACGGAAGCTATAAATTATTGTACGAGAACACTTTATGGCTAAGCGCTCAGGGATTGGACTGTTGTTTGAATGTGGGAATATCGGTCCGTGTGAGTATTTTACATAACTAAACTAGCATCCCCTAGCATCCCCTAGCATCCCCTCCCTACGTACTTTCAAATCGGAGAAGTGGTAATCTATCGCCCTCTAGAGGTAACGATAAATTGGACACATACACTCTAAATCTTTTGTGCTACGAATGTATATCAGTTTTGTTTCGGTCTAATAAGGATTATTTTCAGTGACGTTTGGATAGAATGATAAATGTTTTATTTTGATGTGTTGTATAGTCAACATACTGCTATTCCTAGTACTGTATGTGAAATTTTGCCTTATAGAGCAGATTAAAATGAATAAGTTATACTATTTAATAATAAATAGTAACCGTTATTTGTTTGTTGCGGCTAATCTGTCAAATATTGTGCCAACTAAGTAATTGTTTGGTGGTAGGAGGTTCGTCCTCCGTCTGGCTCGCGACCACTATCATGTCAAAGACGAACCGCCAAATATCTTGTGATGTGTTCCGGTTCGATGGCATGTAAGCCAGGTTTTCCCCCTTCCCACCCATCCTTTCCCCAAAATGTGGTGGTTCCGATAGCGGACTACTACATTATCCTCCCCTTCCGTCTGTATCCTCTAGGTTGGCAACGCATCTACAACATCTCTGGTGGTATAGATGTTCATGGGCGAAGGTAACCACTTACCATCAGGTGGTCCTTCTGCTCGTTTGCCATCCGTTATCCATAAAAAAAAAAAAAAAAACCTTTGAAAGTTTTAAAAGTTACTCGTATAATATTTCATTATAAAGTTTTTCTATGATCTTAAGGTTTTATCAAATTACGGTTACATTAAAGTAATACTTTCACAAAAGTTATTTATTAACTTTTAAAAGTTTATATTTCTCAAGGGTTATAAAGAGTACTCCTTAAGTAATGCTAGACATTGTGTGTTTTGGTTATAATTTTACTCCAACATAATATATATTGGCATAAAATTAAGTTTGAATTTTACCTCTATAATTAGAGTATGCATCAAATACGTCCATTACGTCTTTTCGAGTTGCGAATTCTTTCAATCATTTTTTAAAACTTCAAATTTATTTTTTGTTTCGTTTTTTTATTAGGTCCCTTTTGAGAAGATAAAAAATAATTCATATGGATAGATTTGTAAATCAAAAAATCTATTTATATTGCGAAGACGTAGTCGTTAACTATGTATTTCATGAAAAAGGCTCAAGATCGCCCAACGGGCTATGGAGAGAGCAATACCTGGTATTTCTTTTACACCTTCCTACATATTCCTACATGATAGAATCAGAAATGAAGACATCTATAGAAGTACATAATTAATAGTGATTAAATTTAAGTTTTTATTTCTCACCTTGCCTACCATTCAATTTCGAAAACATGAAGGATTGACGCGCGTCACTGAATAAATTCAGAAGTCAGAACCTTTATAGATACTAGATTACCTGTTACAATTTTAAATTAATAAACATCAAAAAGAGCAGACAGTATATCTTCCCTCGTTATATAATCCCAGATAAATAAAAAATAAATAACCAATCAAAATATCAATACTTTACAAAGCAATCACAATTTCCAAACAGTAAGTAGCTAACAAGATCAGGATCTCTTTTAATTCACAAAATGTACAGCTTTTTTTCCGTTAAATTTTACGCCGGTCAATTTATCAACCTAGTGTCTGTCCGACGGCCGGGCAATTACTGATGTCGCACTCCATTACCACCGCTGGTAATTACAACGGGTACCTATCGAATATAGCTCTTAAATCCTATTTGCTTTGTGAGTGCTTCATAGTTGATTTCAGTATTGTTAGGATCTTGATTGTATTAATTGTTGATAAAATACTCTTTTATGGTATCAATGTTGTCCTTGAATACGTTTAATTACGTTCCCTTAATATGAAACTGAAACTTTATCTTAATATATTGTCAATTTATATGAAATCTATTGTTAATATATTCAAAAAAGTAAGTACTGTTTTAACAGCTTGACGCCTTTCCCTCCTAGCACCTAGTAGGAAAAGAACCTAGATTCAATACATTTCGTTCTCCAATTTCCACCTTTTCGCAAGAGATGAAACTCGTCTCTGCATTTAGTCTTACTAAATCGGGGAAAAAGATATTATATAATAATAAAAAAAAGGAAAAACATACAATTAGACATTAAAATTATTAATGTAATTTATAATAAGCCTCTATCTAGCTTTAGCAAAAAATGAAGTATAAAATAATATAATATAATAAATAACTAACCAACGATACAATGTAAAAACAGAGGGGAAACAAAGCACATCCATAAGATATCGGTGACCAGGGCCCCACACGCGTCGGACCTTTTTTATTGGCTACATATCACTCGTTCTGCGTTGTTAAACGTTTGACTGAAACGGGACGTATGGTCAATGTATACTAATATTTTAAAACGTTATATAAGAAAAAAGTATTATATGTAAAAATATATATATATTATCTAGTTAGAAGTTCTTACTACAATTGTCTTGTTTTTGTCACCACCATAGTACAAAATGCACTTAATCAGTTGTTATTATTATTATTAAGATGCTTTTCAATGATTTCCGCTATAGTCGCTATCATTGCAATTAGCCAGCAAGAATACTATTGGAGTGTGTATGCGTACCACTCAGTGTGATCTAGTACTAGTACGTCCATTAGGGTTTCGAGAGTAATTCTGTGCGCTGAGTGTGTGTGGACTGGTACTGATGCGTCCTTGAGTGCTCAGTGTGTGCGTATGGACTAGATCTGTTGCATCTTTGAGTGCTCTGAGTGTGCGTATGGACTAGAGCTGTTGCATCTTTGAGCGCTCTGAGTGTGTGTGAACTAGTACTGGTGCGTCCTTTAGTGCTCTGAGTGTGTGTGTGGACTAGTACCGGTGTGTCCTTGAGTGCTCTGAGTGCGTATAGATTAGTAATGACGTACCCTTAAGTGCTGTGACTGTACATGGACAAGTACTAAAGCGTTTTAGAGTGCTCTGAGTGTGCAAAGGATCTATGGATTTTTTTTAACATATAATTTGCAATGGTTTTCCAATTATTAGTTAGGTTTTAGCTCCCGAAATTGTGCTATGCGGTAGGCAGAGATAATCTAATGCCAAGATATTATATTGTCCTCTAGAGCTAGTACAATATATTTTTACTACAGTACAGTTCAGTTTTACATTCTATTTTAATATCCATGCACATAAATTTTCAATAGAAAAATACTTCACTTTATCTCATTCAAAATACAATCTCATTCTAAATTAAATACTTGGTATTAAATAAGACAGAAATGAATATTTAGGGCGGATTTCTTTTGTCATTTTCCACAAGGCGACGCCTCTCATCGAACTCTTATAATAGAGCCTTCCAAATAAAATGTTTTTCATAAAACATTGCTTTGATAAACACGTCATTCAATTGTGCGGAAATACAAACAAGACATCTCAAAAATAAACAATGCGGAACAAATGAATTGCTTATGTTAGGAGATCGAGTCACTGTGATTTGAGTACTTCGTTTTCTATTATACTGCGAGAATATTTGAAGAAACAGTTTACTCACTTATTTTAGTGTAAAGGTAAGTAGTGATTTGTCACTACTTCACTAAAAAGCTTTATTTATATTAAAATATTTTTTTTAAAATAATTAAATAATATATTATTTTAAATAAAATCAAAATATTCTTTAATCAAGCACTTTTGAATCATCAAACAATTATTTAATGCTTATGAATGCATGCCAGCATTGTCTGTCCTACCGAAAGCTACCACCGGCTCAGAAGACAGTTCTATTGAGGAGAGAGCTGGCGAGAAACCCAACTGTTGCTATTTTGTACTATAATTATACAATAAATTCACAAATATGATAAATCTCCCGAGTGAGCATGAACAACATAAAGCACGCCGTCATGTTTTCATTGATCTTTTGAAGTAGAAGTAGATTATAGTAAAGTATGGTGACCACAGTTATCTCTGCTAGTGTACATTTTAAATAAAAATATATAATAATAGCTATATGCATTTTTATGGATAACGGATGGCAAACGAGCAGAATGACCACCTGATGGTAAGTGGTTACCTTCGCCCATGAACATCTACAACACCAGAGATGTTGTAGATGCGTTGCGAACCTAGAGGACACAGATGGAAGGGGAGGACAATGTTGTAGTCTGCTATCGGAACCACCGCATTTTGGGAAAAGGATGGGGGGGAAAGGGGAAATCCTGGCTTACATGCCATAGAACCGGAACACATCATAAGATATTTGGCGGATCGTCTTTGACATGATAGTGGTCGCGAGCCAGACGGAGGACGAACCTCCTACCACCAAACAAGAGTTTTTGAGATTATCCATAAAAAAAAATATATATATATATATATATGCATTAACTTCACAGTCGCTTTTCCAAAACAGCAAAAACTCAATAAAACCAACATAAAACAGCTTTACCCTAGTAGAATATTATACCATGCATGTATTTAGAAAAGAGAAGCAAAGTATCTTCACGCTTTATCCCGCTTAGCAGGGTAGTCAGAAAGAACCTAGAGTCAAGACTCTCCGTTCTCAGCTTTTCGCCTGATGAGATATAGATATAAGGGCGGAATCCAACGTCGAATTTATATTCATTTCTAATGTACTTAGAAACGAATATAAATGCGTGTAGGTACTAGCTACATACAATTTACATCTCGTCTTGAAATCTAATTTCATATATAATCTTAATGAAATAATTAAATTAACGCAGACGCCTGCTGAGCCTTAATTAAAAATATAATACTCAATTATGAAAGACAATGTTACTAAAATTTATCATAAGAGCTCTTAGAAACAATTCTTATAATTACTTGAATAACAAATTGTTTAATTATAATTCAATTGGATTGTGAAATATATATATATATATATATATAGTTAGAAAGGTGCAGAGTATATATATATATATATATATATATATATATATATATATATATATATATAAATATTAATAATATATATTCTTATATTCTATTGTTACATATAAAACATGCATTTGTATATTCATTTAATTAATAAAACTGATATAATATATGCTCTGTATTTATTATATACTAACGGTGCCTTCGTATAGATATTTGGATCTTGAAATGGAAGGTCCCATAGAATGAGATGTCTAAAAACTAATTTCAAATAAAAATAGCAACATAACAGCTTCTTCTCGAAGTAAAAATACAAGCAATCACACAAGCATACTTTTAAGCCGTTTATTACATTAGTACGGATCATTTGCATGCGGGAAGTGAAATTATAACGAATTACTTCCAAAGCTTTTTCAGATCTTAACTTAAATTCTAAATGGAACCACATCAGCACTAGCTATCTTATAAAAACCATCAAAATTGGTTCAACTAGTAGTCAAAATACAGTAGCACACAAAAATACAGAAAGTGGATAAAGCCTCCTTTATTCTGAAGTCGGTTAAAAATAGTTTAATTTAATATATAGTTCTATTAGAATTAGTTTCTTAGTTCAATTTTGTTATACAAATATACACAAAATATTGGCACGATATATTTAGATAATGGGAACCGGTAGAGCTTAAAATAATTCATTGATTCATAATACAAACATAAACACCGTATACTGTAAATCAAGAGGTGTTTGTTCTAAATATACATACATATGTATGATTCTATAGAAGGTGTCAAATATATTTGGTTCATCACTAATTCACAAAGCCAGGGAAAAATCAACCGTGTAAGGATAAAATGAAAGAGAGTTTGGCAAAATACATTGGTATGAAGCATTTTGGGCGGATATTGTTGTTTTATTATAAAAATAGAAAGCAATGCGTAATTTTACGTAAATATTAAAGTAAAATCCTTATTATAACGCCTGTCGTGGCGCAGAGGCACAAGCGTGCGACTGTAAACGCGACAGGCTCTGGGTTCGATTCCCACTCCAGGAAATGTAAAATTTAGTATTTTCATTTCTTGGGTTTGGAAACAAGGCAAAGCGCGACGTTGAGTTCCGCCACTCAACACGCAATGCCTCAATTCGGCGGAAAGTGGGGAACGGAATTGTTGAAAGAGAATGGGGTGTCTTAACACTAGGTTTCAGGTTCCCTCTGCCTACCCTGCTATATGCGGGTTACAGCGTGAAGTTAAAAAAAAAAACATTCTTATTATTTTTGCCGATTTGTCACAAATTGCGGATAGCAGTTAATATTTCAGAGTTCATCGGTCAGTAAAATTTTAGATAACCTTGAAAACATATTTTTAAAGATTGTCTAGCTTAGTGTAGAGTTAAACGACCTTATTTGACTACGACAACACATCGAAAACCCGGCCTATTGTTGTATCTGTGTCTCAGTTAACGTTACTTCGTCTTTAACGTTATTGTGAATGTTGCTTTGCAAGATATTACGTGACGTGTTCGCTTTTCCTTAGCTAGGAAAATGAAATTTATTATATTTAAACATGTCTTAGCAGAATTCATTTATCCTACACACCTGTGGAATATCTCATTGTACATATTTTATCTTGAATTCGCAGAACAATTTATCGTGCTATTTACAAAAATACTTACTTTTCCCACACGCAACATAAACATTTGGGCTTTATTAAATTGTCTTCCATCATTTTAGGATTCCAAGTGACGTTGCCTTAGATATTAAAAATAGTCCGTATATTTCCACCAAAGCATTTATATTAATGCTGTGATTAAATAAGACGGAACACAAAATCGTAGTCGCCGCGTGGAATCTAATTTCTTTTCGTTGTTTTGTTTTCATCTTTGTTTTTGTCTTGTTGCGGTTTCTTGATCTTTAGTATCGTAAAATAAACTTCGCAAAGATTTATAATTTCTGCCGAAATATTTGATATTTTAAGACTCTTGAATAAGTTTACCGGAAAATCACATAAAAGCTTTCACAGTCGCTTCTTACCAGCTTAGTCGAAACTTCTGAATATTTGGGCAATAAGATTATTCAGCTATGTTCCTAGTAAAATACTATGAAGCGGAGAAAAAGGATTAAGTACCGACTGAGTGGTGACATAAAGTGCTCACGGCTTATAAATTATATTCCTTATATACATATTTATTATGAAAATGGGAAAAGGACGCGGCCGCGTAATATTTACTACGTAATCCACGTCAGTTTCGATTTATAATCACACTTCGGAAGCAAAAAGTTTATTCATATTCCTAAACAAATAAATAACACACATCGTTGACACCGGCCCGTAAATATTTATGTATAATCCAAGCTGGCGAAAAAGTAAACAGAAAGGACCCGAGTTCCGACCCGATTTCCGAGTTAATTGGGAACATTAGTCATGGCCGGGTCGCCGCATGACCACTCCGCCCGTTATCATAATATGATTTGTGACACTACTGAAATATATGACCGACGGTATAAATTACATTAAACGACATTTAAAGCTTAGGGACTGATTTAGTCACTTGTGTGCGACGAACTTATTTAAGAGAAATTTGTTTATATTTCGTACTCCACAAATAAATGTCACGTTGTGTGTCTGTCCATGATAATGAAATATAAAGACGGATAAATAAATGAATTAGTAAATAAAAGTTATATGAACGCGAAAGTAGTGGGTTCATATGCTCAGGAGATTTTTTCGACTTTATTTGCTTGTAGTTTTTTACCCTTGCCATAATATTTACATTTTTCCTTCGTTGCCATAGACAATTAACCCCAGCATTATGAAATAATGGAATAAAACAGCAGCAATAGAAATAAGAAATTACTTTCTAAGATTGTATTTCAATAACTTACATATTTTTTTTTTTTTTTATTGACAACGGACGGCAAACGAGCAGAAGGACCACCTGATGGTAAGTGGTTACCTTCGCCCATAGGCATCTACAACATCTCTGGTGTTGTAGATGTCTATG
>JAKGSA010000508.1:204326-215007 GCA_033558755.1 Philaethria dido
TTGTAGATGCGTTGCCAACCTAGAGGATACTGTTGGTAGGGGGGACAATGTAGTAGTCCACTATCAGAACCACCACATTTTGGGGAAAGGATGGGTGGGAAAGGAGAAAATCTGGCTTACATGCCATCGAACCGGAACACACCATTAGATATTTGGCGGTTCGTCAAAACTTACATAATTTGGTTTACCTTTCAATTTATTTATTTATAAAATAGCTAAAAGTTCAAAATCAATTATATCCAATACGTTGCCAAGACTTAATAGCCGTAGATACAACAAAAAAGCTAACTTCATATCAATTTTTTGATTTCACCCTAAAAAAAACGAATGTATCTGGTAAATGTACACTGTCAAACTATTTTTACTATATTAAGTACTGTAGACATGCGTATGCGTACACAGTACAGGTGATATCTCGCAATTTCAGATTTTCACAATTCTATGCACAAATTACGACGCTAAATATATAAAAACAATTATAAATTTTAAAATCCACATATTTTTTGTAAGATTTTTTTTATTAAAATTAGAAAATGTCGGTTCAGTTCAAATTTTAGTTCGTCGTTTCGTTCACTGTTTTTATTATAAAATACTAAAAATATATTATTATGTTGTTGTTGTTTTGGTTATGTAGAGAGAGGAGCCTGGACAATAGAGGCGAGCGTTAATGCGCATTTTAAAGGGGCCTTAAAATCTACACTTGGGTCGCAAGTCACTGTTTCAAGCTCCTTCTTGCAACGTGATGGAGTTGGCATTGGCATGATAAATCCATGGATTGCCAAGGTATTTCCTTTCATATTATAACATTATTGAACCTGTTCTAAACGGTTAATATTCGACATTTTTTTAACGAAAAATTTACAATTTTTGCAAAATCCGAATTATATTAATAACAAGGCATATCATCTTCGTTAACGAATTTTTTCTATCGATATATTTGTTGATCTTAAGCTCTAACGGAAACAACACTCTGTGTTCCCCTTTCTACGCAATTGGATAGGACATTCAATAAAAAAATCTAAACCATAATTTTTCAAATTACATAGTGGGAATACTCGAATACTACTACTAATATTGGCATCGGACAGACAAAACCCTTAGGATTTGAGTTAGAATCTAAATGAATATCCTATATAATAATGAATATCCAGTACAATAATTGTAATCTCACTTAAGGGCATACTCTTGCTAGCATGTACGCGTTTCAGTAAGCTCATTGGACAAAGTTTAGTATGTTTCTCTAAAAAGGCAAAAACCTTGAATGGACCGTGTTACTGGACCACGTCTTTCTATATTGCAACGTGCCACTAACACTACTAACATGTATACTAATTATTTATTTATTAAATGTAAAGAATCTTTCTTTATACAATATTTCTGCTAATAGTACATATAAACTAAATTACTGGCATATCTATATTACTTATAATGATCTATACAAAAAATATTAAAAAAAAAATGTTGACACACTTCTGAAAAGTCAGCAAGTAAATTGTTAATAAGCGCCATCTTCTTCTAATAAGCGTAAACTATCTTAAATAAAGAAAATTCTCTCCCAATAAAATGCGTTTGTTAAAACAGACACCCTTGCATAGATGGCGCTGAGGAATATATATTGCGATACTTGTCTTACTTATTAACCTACTTATGTTAGGTTCATCTGCATTGATGGATCTGTCAGCTCTTTCATCTCTTGTGCTCCAATTTGCTTAAAAAATGGCATAAGCGTCCGGAATCTAATCACAATACATATCGAAACAATCAGCATAACGAGAAAATAACATGTTTCTTTTAGTAATAATTAATCGAGTACTCTATTTATCCATTTTGCGACGCAACGCAAGGGTTATGTTTTTATTAAATTTAGCGGGACGATGTTTTTAATTAAGGCAAAATGATATTTCTTATATCAATAATTTATTTTAGTAAATATTTTGTAGCTTTGCCTAGCATATTTGTCTTAGTTACTTACTTTGTGTAAATTATTTTATTTTATTACTTTTTTTTTTTTTTATGGATACCGGATGGCAAACGAGCAGAAGAACCGCCTGATGGTAAGTGGTTACCTTTGCCCATGAACATCTACAACACAAGAGATGTACTAGATGCGTTGCCAACCTAGAGGATACAGATGGAAAGGGAGGATAATGTAGTAGTCCGCTATCGGAACCACCACATTTTGGGGAAAGGATGGGTGGGAAAGGGGAAAACCTGGCTTACATGCCATCGAACCGGAACACATCATAAGATATTTGGCGGTTCGTCTTTGACATGATAGTGGTCGCGAGCCAGACGGAGGACGTTTTTCTGTAATTATATGCTTTTCAAGGTGCCTACCATAAAAACTTAAGGGTAAACTTCACGTGTAAAGTATCTATGTATCTTTGTTTGTTTTCCTTTTATTTAAATATCCGAATGTATTTGATTCGTTTGACTTTTTATCTAAAAATTTATTAACCTCATAATTTAAAAACATTCTAATGACTTTTAATATTAAAAAAAATAGATATACACGTCAGACTATCAACCTATTCCAGCCTGGTATGGATTTAAACCGTAGAATTAACAGATATAAGAAATATTTTTTTTTTTTTTTTGATTATTAGTAAATGAACTAAATAACTTTCAATGAATTATTTATTTATGATGAATTAAGGAAAGATTTTATCGCTATTTAATTATTAACACGTCAGAATTTTATTCTTATGTCCTAATATAGTAAATGGCTTACTCTAATAAAACAAAATTAATAAAGTCAATATATTTATTTTACAAAAGACCATTATTAACATTCAACTAACGAATCTTTCTTCAAAAACAAATACAACCTTTTCTAAAATAGACATCACAGATAAAATATAGACACAAAGTAGTTTGCCACTAAATATTTGAACTTTGAGACACTTATATGAGAACTGCTTAGAGTGTAAAATGTGATATTTCATATGACAGTGACTCAAAATAATACACAACACTAAATATAAAAAAGCCAGTACATATAACAATAAATTATCAATATAATTTTCTCTCTGATTTTAAATAAATAAAATCATATGGAGTCAAATCCATGATTGTTGATTTAAGTCACTTACCACTAGACCAATAGGCCTATTATAAAATATTCAAGGTAAAATCATACGCACATATAGCTGACAAACGATTTTTTTTTCTTAATTATGACATGAAACAATGTATATTAATATTAAATTAAAAAGGAATTTACATACAATTTTTTTAACACAATTTCTAATTTAAGCCATTTTTGATTTATGTATACATATAAGCGAAATATGTACTTTATGAATATTATAATGTTAGATGAAGTTATAAATAACAAAATCTACTTTGAAATATTTAAAATAATATATAAGTACACAAAAAAATGATTACAGTTTAAAGTACGACAGAATGACAAAAATCAAGCAAAGACAACGCAAAGAGTTTTTATATAACATAGGGATATGTTCAATTTATGTTTCTATAATAATATGTGTGTATGTTTTGCGAGAGGATTGTTTTTTAACAACTAAATGTGAGGTAACTGAAACTTTTCGATGAGTATCATACCAATTCACACAGTAAAATTGTACATTGGCAAAAGAAGGAAACGGATTCAAATCTATATTAGTATATATATAACCGATATAATAATATAATATGATTACCGAAATCAATATGAAGCCAGTTTTTACCACAAAGTAAATAGAAATTAAAAAAAAATAATTGTACTTGAAATAATGAATGACTGAATGAATGAATGAACTATTAAGCCGCAGTAAATGTTTAAATTCTATACATATATACATATAATAATTTTATATTCATATTTGAAAATATTTTCGCCGATACTACATACAAAGTTTTCCTAAATAGAAAACGCTTATAGTTTATAGCACGATAAATAAGGACTCGACGAAAGCGTAACACTTCAACACTAAACCACTATGAACATTTGAATATTAATAAAATGATTATTTACAGGCGCTTTAAAAGAGTCGTACAAATTAAGAAACCTGAAACTCAGCAACAAAACGTACAAATTTAAAATTTATCTTATTTAATACTCAATATTAAAATATATTTAGTTCCTTACAATACATACACAAACTAAACGTTCTTAGTGCAACAAAAAAAGCTAAAAGTCTTATGAATATAGTTTTAAAATTGTACAGTTAATATAACATGTAATGCGCTTAGACCGAGCAGGAGGACGCGGGTTCAAATCGGTTACGTTAAAATGTTTTTTTTATTATTAATAATAGATATCTAAATATTAAATTGGTATATTAAAAAATAAACAAGATAAACATTCTAAAGCCTATATCAGTAAAATAGATACATGACATCGACTATCGAAATGTCATCACTTCAGCAGTTTTTGTATCAATTTACATATGTGTATGTTTTATTTCGTAAAAAATAAAATATGTAACCAAAGGCCAAGAGAGATTATGAAATATTCATTTCAATAATCATAAAGTGTTTATTGCATTCTTTATATGATCTGAAAAATTCATAGTTATAATTCAAAATTTTTCAATTGTGTTTTCACTAAGTAAATAAACAAAATATATGTAAATTAATTTTCTAAGTAAAAAAAATTAAATAAACAGTGAAATTTTATAAATAATTAATTAAATATTTTGTATTTAATTACATATTTGTACGAAAATGCTTTTTAGTTTCACCTATTTTTAATTACTGTAGATGTTTCATTTGTGCTATTACTTAAAAAAGAACTTACTCTATAAATACTCAAATTCCAAACATAATATAATATGCATTGCCTGATATTATGAATAACAAAAAATATATTACTGAATGTTTTTATGAACGATTCATTTTAAAAGAAATTTTATATAACGAGGTAAAGTAGCGGTTGTTAATTCAAAAACAATATTAAAATACAGTGAATTCTCACTCTGTTATAATTGCTTAATAACTTTCCAATTTGAATTGCATTTCCAAAAAAAAATTGCTAAGAAAAAAATATAACTCTATTTTTTTAAAAGATAATAACTCTATTTTTTCCTACTTCTTGTCGCTAATTTCCTTGGAAATTTGCACGTGTCCGAATCCAATTTTCATAGCATGTACATGATGTCTTTGTCACGCTTACCAGGATATTTAAATAATCAGGCGTGTTGTTACAATTTTTAAATTATTATTATAATAAGAAATATTAAAATAAGAAATATTAAAATAAGAAATAACAAAAAGTGCTCTGAACTACACTTATTTACATTTAAACACGTATGCACTATGTACAGTGACCACAAAGATTCATAAAATTAATATGACATTATTCATTTAGTTCTACCTTTAAATTATTATCTTTCGAGGTCTTCCCCTTAACATTGAATTGGCTTATAACGATTTACGAAGTGATAATTTTACACAACATCGAATCTATATAATTTCTATTGATATATTATATATGATTATAACTATTTTATTTAAGTTTTGTGAGGTGCGACGATTTGTTATATACTATAGGATAACTTATATGTATCATTTTGTAATTACAAAGTTTAATTCAGTGGTTTATTTTGTGTTCAGTGACATGTTAAATTTAAAAAAGAACTAAATAAATACAAAAAAAAATTAGATTTTTTTTTACTGGCACAATATTTTAATAATGCATATAAAATAAATATATTAATATATATGACATTAATACTGTTAATCTCTGATCATTGAGCAATCTAAAATTGAACGGCAACTTTTTTCGAATCTTATTCCTATGAATATTTTTACAAAATGTTTTTTTTATATACGTTCTATTAATGAAGTGAGTGGTCCTCTAAAATTATGAGAATGGTTGGGGCAATGTCAAACGAGAGGCCTTATTCGTATTGTCTATAACCCTTACGAAATTAATACTTTTTGACAATTATATTATTTAACTAAGAATATATAATACGAAAATACAAATTTCTTTTATATATAAATATTTATGAAAAAAAAGTAATTAAGAAGTTTATTTTCAAATATTTAGTAAATTAGTTTCATTAGATCTTTCGACTAAAAAATGATTAAAAACATAATTTAAAATCACATCAATAAAAGATAATTACCAAAAAAATCGATAAATTAAACTCAAAATGATTTCACATACACTTAACACATTAACACATCTGACTGTTTAACAGAAATACAAACAAACATCTATTACAAACAAGTAAATATAACAAGAAACAGCAAAACACATACTTAACAAAAGCGAATTTCCAATAATACTAAAATTTCTTAGTTTAGGAGTTTAGGCGGGACAGATAGTTGAAATTTGTTCTTTTTCAGCGTTGACGCGCGCTAGCAGGTCGTCTGCCCAGCGGTGGGCGGTGCGGTCCACGGTCGACGGGACCGTCAGGCATTGCATGCCGCCGTACTCGCATGCGATCTGGAATAAATGGTGTAATATCATCAGTATTATTAATTGACGTGAGTTCTTTATTTTGGAAAAATTAAGATATAATTTGCTTAAAAAGAGAAAAGACTTCAATTATATATTAAAGCATAACAATTCAAACTACGATAAAGTAAAGTGTTAGAGATCATTAAATATCATTTGCAACAATAAAAAAATAAAATTAAAATTAATTTGTGATTACGAGACATAATCAGTTAATATCTTTTTGTATTATAAGCACTCACGCAAGTGATTATAAATTAGTTCTGTCAATCGCTACGTACAAAGGTTATTACCATAATAGAAAAAAATCCCCGGTGAAAATTATTTATATACAATAGAAACATAAAAAAGCTATATAAACAATACAAAAAACATTAACATTACAGCTTTTCATTAGAAGACAAAATCATACTCGTATATTAGTATCACTAACAACCTTTATCATCTATCCAGATCTGAATGATTTACACAATTATAGGACATCAATATAATATCATAGTAGAAACTATCATGAATTTAAGTGTCATAATAAATTGTAATCACTTTTTTACAAACCAACTTAAGTGCTAAGCAAATAATACTGTTTGTATTTTCCTTATCGAGCTATTAGATCTATTAAAAGTGTGATTTTATGGTTCCGAGCTTTGAATTTGTTGATTTATGTTTCATTCATCGTATGCACTTGGGTAGTGACTAATTATAAATGTAGTGTTTGAGCATTAAATCTACATTAGGAATATTTTTGTTAAAACATATTTTTGTTTCATCAATAAAAAAGTAAAGAATATACTGTCTTTGCCTATTTCAAAACAGTAGGTTGAATGCATATTTAAAACTCGCTCTGATAACATGGCAAAGCGCGTCATTGAGTTTTGCCGCTCTGCTCGCACTACCTGAATTTGGCGGAAAGTGGGGAAAAGAAATTTTAAGAGGAAGTGTAGTGTCTAACACTAGGTTCTCAGGATTCATTTCCCTGATCTGCTAATTTTTTAACTAAAAAAACAACCAAACTTACTCTATAGTGATGTAACAATGCCCTATCAGTAGGAACACCGATAGACGAGGCGCCAGGTGCCAGTTCCCATACAAAGTGGTTCCCAAGTTCCACAGCATCACGCGGCCTGAGGGCATACTTGCTTCTGTTCTTGAGAGCGTGAGGCGCCGCCCAGCGACGGGTCTTACGTGACGTCACTAACGGCGCCGGAGCTTCTAAGTCGTCCTGAAATTGTAAATTTGGTGGTTTAGTGGAGTTAGCAATTTTAATTGTTGAAAGAGCTTAACTGTTGTTTTCAAAAATCACTGCGTAAAAGTTATCTGTTAATATAAATATTCATTTATATTAAATTTATATATTCTTTTATTATGTTAATTTTGTTAGATAAAAAGGCACTTAAAATAGATTTCTTTCTTAGAAATTACTTACCTATAAATACTTATCTTAGTGCTAGCCTTTTTACCGTTATTTAACTAATAACAGTAAAAAAAATTTAAAAAAGCCAACTACTACTGTACTGACCACATCTCCGGAATTGTTAGGAATACAAATGTTCTTATAATAATAATAGTTAAAACATATTTTTGTGAAATAACATAATTTAAACATATTTTACTTTACCATTAGATAAAAAAGATTACATATTAGTATACGAGTTTCACATTTAGCTTAATAAATCAAGAACCTATGACCTCGAAGGAATATCACTAATTAAGGAAACTTACTTCCCACTGTAGATAAAAGAAGGCGTTCCTAAACAAAAACGCGGATGGCGCCTTCGAGGGAGGATTGTAGGCTGCTCGCAATGCTGTCAGTAAAGCAGTCAGTGTCCTTTCACGACGTGGCAGTATCACCTCGTCTACATCTATCAGTAGTAACCAGCCTGCTGTCGACATCGACCTATAGAGACAGTCGTTGAACGCCGCAAACTGGCCTTCGGTCCTAGAAAAAATAATGACAAAGTAGTTGTTAAGAATATTAAATAAATATATAATAGGTACCATAATTTCTCTTAAAAAATTGTTACGCCTTAGGAAGGCACATTTTGCGAAGCCGTTGTTTCAAACTCCCACTCTGGGCGCTCCTTATATGTATTTTTAAGTTTAATTAAAAATAATAACCTGTTCATGTAATACGTGCATGACCTTGGGTTCACAGTGCATAATATTTCTAAATAGTCAGGTACTGGAGAATAGTGAAACATGTTAGGAAATCGGAGCGATATAAAATTTAAAGAGAATTGTGAAAATAGAAACATAAACCTATTAAAAAATGATAAACAAAATCCAAACACAAATAAAATTACAATTATAAATAAAATAAAGTATTTACAAAGTATATAACATTCATTACTTTTAAAACATGATATTCAAATAGCTACGATAATTTTAATCCACTAATAATAATTATATAAAAAAGTGAAATATTTTATCAAATTATCTATATTACATTTATACAATGGGAAAATCCGATATTTCCAAGAAAATAATATTTTTTATATTGTTTACCTTCTCTTTAATACCGAATTTCTACAATATGACAAAAAAACATTGGCAACATTTTTAATAAAAATATTTTAGTTTTCATATAAAGTGCTACGAGTGCCGCTACGAGCCTTCTTTTTGCTACGAATGAGTTCAAACTCATATAAAACTATCGTAGTTATAATCCACTTTAGAACAATTTTTTCTCCGTGACTAATAAAATTAAAATAACAAGAAAAGTACTAATTGCAAAAAAAGTAGTTAAAATATTACATTTATTATATTATTTTTACAGATGGAAACTAATAAATGCTAAATAACTAACGTCAAAAGCTTGTAACACAATCGTTTCAAAGGTTTTTGTAGAAGTATAGAAATACTTTGCTGGAGAGTACTTCGGCTATTATAACGATTGTTCAACATACTAAAAAATGAAAATACTATTCAGTTACATAGCTTTTATGTCAAACGAATTAGGTCACACAGATAGAATAATAAAAGCCTATCTCGACGGCAAACAATCGGTCGACTATAAATTTTTGTAACTGACATATTGGTGATAAATTTAAATGTGTTTTCATTAATTAAATCATTTATAATGAAGAATAGTTATGTTTAAAATATTCGTTTATTTAGCAAAACTATGCTCGTTCAACAAGAAGGACGAAAATTGGGGAACGGAGTGTTTTGACACTAAGTGTCCGACTACCCTTTTGTGCGGTAAACAACCGTTAAACTGTAGATAAACTTAAAAATAAAGAATTATTTGATTCTTAATGAATCATTCCGTTCTCTATATTTTCTCTATTTTAGAAATATTGCATTTATCAATATAAAGCAAATTAATTTTAATTTGCTTCATATTCATAAATGCAATATACAATTATAAAGGAAATTTATTCTATAAGCGCGTAATTATAGTCAATCTAACTCAAATGCGCCACAATGGCCTCAATTTCCATACATATTTAGTATTTCATAACAAATTAGGTCACATCGTTACTAAAGTAGAAAATAGATAGAATCGTCTCACCTGATCTCCACCTTTGACACAATAGGCAGTTTCCACGGCAGCAAAGTAACGAGACCTTGCTTCTTATAATGGTCCAACAAACAAGCCACTTGAGTGCTGAGCGACTCGTTATACATGTAGAAATGGCTTGCACCTAATAAGCGATTCAGTTCGAACCATTCCACTAACCATTCATCTCTCGCATACGAAAAATGAAAAGGTTTAACGCAGACGTGAAGTGTTTCCTGGAATGAACAGAAAAATTGATATAATTTATAACACGTGCATTTTTGTAAAACTAAAATATTTATCTGCAATATTAAACATAATTTGCATATATTATTATTATTTTTTTTAACTTCACGCAGTATCCCGCATATAGCAGGGTAGGCAGAGGGAACCTGAGAGCCCAGTGTTAAGACACTCCGTTTTCTTACAACAATTCTGTTCGCCACTTTCCGCCGAATTGAGGCATATATTATTTTATGCATATATTATTTTAGTATGAAATCTAAATATAGTTTTACTATCAATCGAGATTTTAATTAAATAGCAATAACCTAAACCACAATGGTTGGGCGACCTGTTTTTAAACAATGGCAAGATAGCCTACATAATTGAAATAATCTTTAACTTAATTAATCAATGACCTTATATTCAGTCATTAATATTCGGTCATAAGAAAATTACACCAGATAGTTATTAAGCCTTTTTTCTTTTTTTTTTAACTTCACGCTGTATCCCGCATATAGCGGGGTAGGCAGAGGGAACCTGAGAAC
>JAKGSA010000508.1:235007-322255 GCA_033558755.1 Philaethria dido
TTTTATTATACGGAACTTTCAATATTGATTCTTGTAGACGGATACTTGGCTGGTCCGGAGCTAGCCAATAGATAACTAAATTGCCTATTGCTGCCATAATTGCGTTTCTCCCGTTCGTGGTTATTGTTATATGTGTGATAATAATAAAATAGCAGTGTAAAATAATCTTCTTTTACAGATATATGTGCGACACACCCATGTCTATAAGTAAAATTTTGTTACTAATATAATATCAATAAATTAATTATTTTTTTATTTAACGCCTGTCGTGGTGCAGAGGCACAAGCGTGCAACTGTAAACGCGACAGGTTGTGAGTTCGATTCCCACTCCAAGAAATTTAAAATTTAGTATTTTCATTTCTTGGGTTTGGTAACAAGGCAAAGCGCGGCGTTGAGTTCCGCCACTCAACACGCAATGCCTCAATTCGGCGGAAAGTGGGGAACGGAATTTTTGAAAGAGAACGGAGTGTCTTAACACTAGGTTCTCAGGTTCCCTCTGCCTACCCTGCTATATGCGGGATATAGCGTGTAGTTAAAAAAAAAATTGTGTTTAATACATACTTTTACAAATGTTTTGATTGATAATTTAATATAAATACTTCATCAAAACTAGTAATTATTCCAAAGGAATTGAAAAGAATTCCATAATAATATTTAACTGTTTTGTGAAACATGACAATAATTTTATAATTTGTTATACGTTATTAAATTCATGATGAAACTCTTATAAGTTCTCGAAGAATACTTTAAGCATTCGATTGTCAATCTAACCTCAATATTTTTATAAATATTTGAAAGCATCACAAATGTTTTGACGGAGTAAGAACATGGATTGTTTGAATGGAAATGGAATAAGTAAATAACAATGACTTGTAACTTAATTTTATACTTTTTTAAACTAAATATATTTCAAAGCACACATGCCCCTGGTGTTGCAAGCGTCCATAGGCCACGGTAACCACTTACCATCAGGTGGGCCGTGTGCCTTGTTGCCACCGTCGTGGTATAAAAAAAAAAAAAAAGTCTTTGATACTTATTGCAATCAGTCGTAAATGACTACCTTACACGTTACACGTTTTAAGGACGACTTTTCAACGCCTTGGGTATCAACAATCTTCCTGTTTCGCGATAGCATTGCCTTTGTACTATAAGTAGGTTATTTACCGGGGGAATATGTTAGCGTTGGCACATAGTAAGAGGATGATATGATTACTAGATTGCGCTACGTACTCATATTCTCTAGTAAGAGGTACTATCTATCAACACAGGATAGAATTCTCTTGACTTTAAAATTTGCGGGATTGGCCAAAATAACATAACTTATTATAGTTCGTTTTAGTGTTAAAAGGAAATTGTATAAGATCATTATAGTAAAGCACCGAATGGAGTATCCTGACACCAGGTCCACTCTGTTCATCCTGCTATTCTTAGTATAGGTCAGCTACAAACGGTAAATTAAGCCGAAGTAAGTCTTACAGAAACTATATTCAAATAGAAAACTGTTTCTTATAGGCATGTATAAATCATGAAACACGTCATAAAGTTAAGCTATTTTTTTCGGAATTAATGTAGTCCTATTTTATCCTGTATCCCAGTCTATCTGTGTGTAAAATGTCACACAATCTATTCGGAAGGTTACTTTATTTGAACGGTAGATTACTTCAGTAAAATTATGCTAATTTATAACATTATTTATACTAAAACAAAGGAGTTTCGCCCATTGATCGCTTTGAACTCCCGCTTGCAACAATCGAAATTAGAATATCCTGTTAATTGCCGCGCACAACAGTTAACATTAAAATACAAAAAAAAAAAAAAAACCACCGGCGCTGTAGGGAAAATTACGTTTTTATAAAAAAAGAAATATATTTCAACGAATTTATTATTATAACTATTTTTTTTATTCAAATTTGTAAGTAATATTGAACGAATTCGATATGAGAATTTAATTTAGGATTCTATTACCACCCCTTACCTTCTTATTGGAAATATTTTTATCTGACTGTGACCGGACGTTTTACAGTCCAAATGAAGCGGATAGAAATAGGGAAAAGGTTGGTGGATTTTCATTGGCTTTCCTGCATGGTGAGGGACATATTTAATGAGAAATATAATAAAAATATAGATTTATATAATTGTAATTTTTTTATCTTTACGGTTCTTTTATAACAGATTTTAATTTCATTTCTTGAGGCACTTATGCACAATAAATACGTGTGGTAAATGTAGACGTAGGTATATTACATGTAATGTGAGTTTATATGACTACCACTAAGTGCTTAAATAATTAAATTATCGAGCTATTCTTGTAAAATATTTCTATTTAATCGCTATTTTGAAGTCATGCGTAAATAATTTATCAGTTATCAACATATTATCTTATGGAAATGTGAAATATTTTATCAAAGAATCTTTTAAGATTATCAATATTTTCGTCATATTGTTCGTAACACCTGTGATACACATCAGTAGTATTTCGGTTAGTGATAGATATATATTTAGGGCATTATACTGCCCCTGGCACTACGTTATCATAACCTACTGATTTCATTAAAGGTTTTACGCAGATAACAGAATTATTACAATAATAATTTTGAATTAAGTATTAATATTAATATTATGGTAAAATTAGCGTTGATAAATATTAAGCTGGAGTAAAACATCATTGTAAATTTAATTATAGATGTGCAATTTACAAGCTATATGGAAAAGGGTAGATTTCTCGCATTATGGCACTCGAGTAAGTGTAACGAGGAATTTTATTATTGAGAATAATAAATGTATTTTAATTTTTAATTTCTGTAGTCAAAGGATATAAAAATATGTTTAAAACTTTTCGCTTTTCTTAGATCGGGCACTAGTTATTTTAGCAGAACATATTCAGTGTTTTTTTTAATCAAATTTGATGAAGTGATCCGACATCATTAGAAATTATTGTATTTCTTTAGCATTTCACTGGGAAGCATATGTTACATTGTAATTGTTCATTTCTCTTACATTTCAATGTATAAAAGGATGAAAAGGAAATAAGGGAATCATGTTAACTAGGTTTTTTAGGGTTTTTCTAGATAGAAGAAACCAAAAAATATATAAACTTCAGTCCACCCATAAAAACTGCCTTAGAATATGTGTAAATCTGATAACGCGCAATCCCTCGACACCAAAACGTTCGTATCGATACGGTTAATGTATATATATATATATATATACGTTTACCCAAAACATTTTTATTACTAAAATACATCGTTTATTGTACAAAGGACTCTATTACAGCGTGATAGAGATTAAAATAGAACACTTTTTCTGCTAATCTTTTTTAAGAGGCTTAATGTATTTGGATGATAAATATATATTGACCAGACGATATTGTGGCGCCTGACTGAAGTAAATGTTGTGGTTCAAAATCTCGCTTGTATATTTAATATTTACTTATTTAGTAAATATTAGCTACAAGCTTTAGGATCCGAGACCCCGTAAGCGATGCGCTTCTTTTATCTTAAAACTAGCTTTAGCCTGCGACTTCGTTTACTTGGACTATAAAACGTAAAATTCATTGTTTTCCCATACCCGTTGCAATTTCGATAAATCCTCTCTTAGTGCTCGCTGTTAATCCCCAAGGAATTTACATGCCAAATTGTAGCTTTTTGTATTCAATCGATTTTTCTGTGCGTTGGGGGTCATTCAGTAACACGAGAGATATTTTTTTTATAACTTCACGCTGTATCCCGCATATAGCAGGGTAGGCAGAGGGAGTTTTATATAGTATAGAAAATAATAATCTCATATTAAAATAAAAAATGCCAAAAATATATACATATAGTGTGTTTTGAAATGTGATAAATATAAACAATATTGACAAAGAAAATATGTTATAATATTACAATTGAAATCACCCTCTTTGGGGCATATTACAATTGAAATCACAACCACTTGCAAAATGTACACGCACTTTTGCTTTGTTTGCATACAACAGTGAATTCGCGCACTCGTGCACTTTATTAATATAGGTGTTAGATGTTGCCTTTGCTGTTGAAGCGAGAGTATACTAGTATATGAATATACCCTGAAGTCGTTATGGCGCAGTGGAATCGTAGATGATACTATTATGATGGTTATGCTATCGAATCAATGTTTGTTATAAATAAATACTTTTATTTAGTGAGATTCGTTAAACTGTGCTGCAGAGATTGGAAGGATATGCCTTTTAACATTAAAAATAAAATTATGTATCGATAATGTCGTCCATAAGTTACAATTTAGACAATTTTCTGTTATAAAATATATATATTTCGGAATATATAAATAAATAGTACACTCAATTTGGCGGAAAGTGGAGAACGAAAATGTTGAAAGAGAATGGAGTGTCTTAACACTAGATTCTCTGGTTCTCTCTGCCTACCCCGCTATATGCGGGATACAGCGTGAAGTTAAAAAAAAAGTTATTAAATCAACCATGTTAATGCAAAAGTGAGTGGTACAGAGTTAAGTAGAAGACTTCAGTTAATCTTTGAAAACATATCGCCGATGACACAGGCATAAGGTCACGTACATAACTATGAGGACTTCGGGAGAGCATGTGTGAAGAGCTTCACTATAATAGATACAGTGAAAAAGGTTTGCCTCTCTGCATGCCTCACCAGAGAAAATGCGTTGTGATAAAAAATGCTTCATAAGTTCAAATAAATAAATGTTTATTTATATAAATATACACATATGATCTATTTATATTCCACCAGTTTTTTTAGTTAGAAATAGTTTTAAAGTATTATTTATATTATCTTAAAACTGAACAAAATATAACATAATCACATTATGAGAAGAAACTCCTTAGCAATCCGTGGATTCACCGTGTGAACCACCACCATTCGTAATACTATAAATGCAATTTAATATTTGATTCACGCTGTAACCCGCATATAGCAGGGTAGACAGAGGGAACCTGAGAACCTAGTGTTAAGACACTCCGTTCTCTTATAACAACTTTGTTCCCCACTTTCCGCCGAATTGAGGCATGCTGAGTGGCGGAACTCAATGCCGCGTTTTGCCTTATTACCAAACCCAGGACATGAAAATACTAACATTTCCTGGAGTGGGATTCGAACCCACAACCTTTCGCGTTTACAGTCGCACGCTTGTGCCTCTGCGCCACGACAGGCGGTAATATTAATTAGAGCAATTAGTCATGTTGACTGGTAGTTAAGTATGGAAATATAGAATTTGATTATGTTACACATTACATGTGTTAACTCATGTATTTAAACGTATATACATTAGTAGTTGTTTGTTTATGGAGTGCATCAATTGTTTATACGTAATCAGTTAGTATTGGAACTATTTGTAATCCACATATATCTATAGATATAAGGCAATGCATAAAGCCTTCCTGACATAGTGAGGAGCTGTCTGAATTCTTGCAATAATTGAGGTTCAATTCACACTAGAAGGCCTTAAATTTCAAGTATCGGTACGCTATTTGTAATATACACGTAATGGAAATTAAGTTCAGTTTCTCACAATATAATGTATCTTTACTGACGGAAAGAAAGAAGACAGATATTTGACTTTTTGTTACTGGAATTAGTTAAGACCTGTGTTAAGATATTCCGTTATTTGTTGCGTACATATTTGCTAGCAATACTAATATTTAAATAAAAAATGATAATAACGGATCTTCTTTTAAAACAGAGTGACACTAAATTCTCTCTCAGTATCCTGCTATGGAAAAAACGTGAAGCTATGATAAAAGCGATAAAAATGATAAAAAATACTAAATTCATAGAACAAAATTCAATAGTTGTGCTCTTAAATCTTACACGCCAAAGGCTTGTATTGAGGATATTGATTCATCTGTATCTGGTTTATGTCGACAAAAGGTTGGCATTATATATTGCTAACGTATTATTATCAATGCATCTAAACAGTGTCTAACAGTATCAATAAATGTTACACTCACAAAGAGTATTCGTTTCACTCACAAAGAGTTATTTGAAAGAGGAGATAATATCAGAGTTCCAATGTTTTCTATAGGCGGTCAGCTTCTAGTTCTTACTTATATAAAACAGTTTATTTATACACGATACTATAAAATTATTTTCTTATGCATAGTAAAACTATTTATTTTAATTATAATAAATACTAGCATTCCGCCCGCGGCTTCGCCCGCGTGAAATTCGGTTATATCGCGCGATATGATAAGGAGTATCCTATAGTCTCTCCCAAGGTCTAGATTATTTGTCAAAATTGGTTAAGTGGTTTATGTGGTGAAGTTGTAAACAGTTAAAAAATCTTACATGATTTTATGCTTGACAATAAGGAACTTCCATACAAACTTTCATCCCCTATTTCAACCCCCTCTATAATTTTTTTCGCGATAAAAAGTATCCTATGTCCTTTCCCAAGTTCAGTGCTATCTTTGTTGTTTATTTCGTGGTTTAGGCGTGAAAGCGTAACAGACAAACAGACAGACAGAGTTACTTTCACATTTATAATATTAGTAAGGATTAGTAAGGATTTAAACTATCAGGAAAATATAAAATCGAACATAAATTTGATATTAGTTGAACATTGTGATCCTTTTCAATTAAAAAATTAAATTTAAAAAATAAAGTATCACAAATGTGCAGATCTCTTATAAAACAATATAGAATAATGAAGAATAATTGATTCATATTTTAATGGTTTGTTAGCTCTTTTAATAGTACTGAATGATACTAGAATGAGTGATTGTATAAAAAGAAAAGAAACTATATTAATTTGTTTGATTGCGAGAGCTGGATTAAGAGCTATTCAAATTTACTTTGCTTCTGCCGTCAAATATGACTAGATTAATATAGCCTTACTATCATATTGTCAGTTTAGTTATATCTTAACTATTGTAGTGTTACTTTTATTTTAAAGTAGTAATAATTTAAAGTAGCTAGACTTATGAGACCTGTCGTAGCGCAGAGGCACAAGCGTGCGACTGTAAACGCGACAGCTTGTGGGTTCGATTCCCACTATAGGAAACGAAAATATTTAATAATATTAATTATTTTCATTTCCTCGCTCTGGTAACAAGGCAAAGCGCGGCGTTGAGTTCCGCCAGTCAGCACGCAATGCCTCAATTCGACGGAAAGTGGGGAACAAAAATGTTTGAGGACGGAGTGTCTTAGCACTGGGGAACCAGAGAACTGGTTTCCTTTGCCTACCCTGCTATATGCGGGATACCTCGGTGAAGCTAAAAAACAATTTAGACTCAATGAGATCTTCATATTAAATTAAACTGTTCTAACCAGATTAATCGCGTATATTTTAGCATTCAGAAATATATTTTTGTATCTAGACTTATTTTCACTTTTTTTTTTTTTTTTTTTTTTAATGCCTAACGGATGTCAAACGAGCAGAAGGACCACCTGATGGTAAGTGGATACCTTCGCCCATGAACATCTACAACACCAGAGATGTTGTAGATGCGTTGCCAACCTAGAGGATATAGATGGAAGAGGAGGACAATGTAGTATTCCGCTCTCGGAACCACCACATTTTGGGGAAAGGATGGGTGGGAATGGGAAGACCTGGCTTACATGCCATCGAACCGGAACACATCACAAGATATTTGGCGGTTAAAATACGTGTATGAGTAATGAGTTGCAAGTCAACGGAAACAAACAGAAGTTTATTACAGTATTTAGTGAACAACAGAAGGCAGTAGGTGCTCTGAAACGAACGGGCAGATATTAAATATGCTTTATGTTGTGTACGAGTGCTTACCGAGAAAGGCGGTTTCTCTAATGAAAGATAACTAGCCCAAATTCCTAAGCTTTGCCTTATTATTAGACTACAATGCTTTTGTTTACTTATGATAGTTTTATTTATGGCTTCAGTTCTCTTTGTAATTTCATGTCATTCATTATAATAAATATTATAAAATATAATGCTGATATACATATGAATCGGTGAGTGCAGAAGCAACGTAAGTCACAAAAAATGCAAAAATTTGTAATCGATTTAAACCAACTTAGAAAGGCAATTTATACACTTTTTTCTCCCTCCTACAAAATTTGAAAATCCGGACTTACGTTGTTTCTGCACTAACCGACTCATATATGCTGTGGAAAATTGTGTGTTACCAGCCACTTTAAATTTTTTAAGCATTAATTATATCCATCGATTAATTTTATATTTTTTGTTATACTTATTTACTTTCGACGCGGTTTTATAATATTTATCATTATTAATTAAAAATATTATTGTTATTATTTTTATCTTCACTTATTCCGCACTTAGGTAGGCATAGAAAAATTAGGAGTTATACACTTAGATCTCTGTCCCCAATTTTAGAAAAAATACCAATGTCGCATTTTGTTTTACCTTCTTAACTTTACTATAATATTAATAAAATATAAAACTAATCGATACTAGTCATTCTATTTATAGATATGCTATAGATATCTACATATTTACGATATCATATCATCGAATTCGATAAGTTAATTCCTGAAATTATGGAATACCCCAGTAAATGTATTTAACGAAATTTGAAATGGGTAATAATAATAAAACCATTATATAATTTGTTATATGTAGGGCTTTATTTATTTTGATGACAATCCAAACTTTCAGACTAATATTGTAAATGGGAAAATGTGTTCGTCCTTCTTTTATGGTGCAACCAATCGATGTTATGACTTTTTAACCACTTTAATAAAAAGAGGTAGTTTTCAATTCAACTGTATGAACCAATTTCTATGATTTCTGTTTTATATGACAGCTAATCTGTCTATGTTATAGTCTATGGTTTTATACAAATTTATATAAGTTTTGATGAGCAGTTTTTGAGTTATTCGTAATAATTGTACTTTATTTACTTTATTTTTTGTTAAAATTATAATTATATTCGATTTTATTTAAAATAGCTTTTCTTTTATGTTACAATTTATATTACTAAATGCAGATTGTAAGACAGCCGAAGTGTGGCATAAGCTGTTTTTTATCGTGTATCTTTTTCCCATAGGAAGATCCATAATGATGTGTAAGCATATAGTGACACCGTTCTCATGTGTCACGTCTGATAAATGTATTGTTAATTGACCTTGACACCGCGAACGAAGCCGGCTGCACAGGTAGTTGTAAATAAATCATAAAAACTAAATAACTAGACACAATTTTATTTTAGGGAGAGATAGTTATACGTAAATATGTATTTGGAAGATGCCGTTTCTTACAATCTTATAGCTTAGAAAACACAACCCATAATTTATTTTATACTTGAAATAGATTTTATCATTAAATTTTGTGCTAAAATGGCGAACCTGAAACATAATCTTGGTTACCTGAGAATAATTATATGAAAAGTTCCAATACGAAGTTAAAAAATCGTCACATTATCTTTAACAAAAATAAATCATTGAGAAGCAGTGATTTAAGATAGAAAATTAATGACACTTTATAGCTTTATGTGTTTTATGTATTGTATATATGAAAGATACATATAAACATATAGGGGAAGATCGGGCAGCCCCGAGCACTTGAATAAAACAATTATAAATAAATAATATCTTTATTGGACCAAAAGAAAAGTTATACAGTAACCGGATACATAATATGATCTTCTCACTTTTAATTTTAACTTTAAATTAATTAAAACACATAACTAAATTTTCTGCCTCATTTAATATTTAAAATAAATTGCAATCTATATCTTTTAAAACAAAAAAAGTAAAAGAGGTTTCATACACTTTTTTTTTGTTTTACGAATAGCAGGGTAGGCAGAGGGAAGTAGAGAACCGAATGTTAAGACACTCCGTTCTTTCTAACACTTCCGTTCCCCACTTTCCGCGGAATAGAGGCATTGCGTGCTGATAGGCGGAACTCACGACCGCTTACACTGAAAGTAAAAATATAAAATTTTGAAATTTTGTCTGTCTGCCAAGGTATCTGTTTTTTGGCATTTTTTGGCATTTTTGGCATGGCATTTGACAGTTAGAACTATGAAACGAGCAGTTTCATAGAATGAGATTTTTGATATTATCTCTTCTTTCAGGTATAATTGTGAATGAAAGAAATATATTGTATACACACCCTATAGCGATGATAGCAATATATAATGCCAACCTTTTATTAAACGAGCTCCAGATGATTCAATATCTTCAATACAAGCCTTCCTCGGTAAAGTTTTACGTCCACAACTATTGTAACTGGTTATCAATGTACATGTTTGTAGTAGTCTTTCAGTATTTATTATTTATTAAATTGTGTTATTAATTTGTTCATTTATCATTTATTTTGCTGAATAAACGGAAATAATTAATTGTTATACTTTCATAGCAAAATCCATCTTCTTATAGTCTGCTTATTTGAAATTACACACATACATACATAGCTTCACGCTGTATCCCGCATATAGCAGGGTAGTTAGAGGGAACTAGTGTTAAGACACTCCGTTCCCCACTTTCCACCGAATTGAGGCATTGCGTGCTGAGTGGCGGAACTAAACGCCGCGCTTTGCCTTGTTAGCAAGCCCAGGAAATGAAAAGTTTCATTTCCTGGAGTGGGAATCGAACCCACAACCTGTCACGTTTACAGTCGTACGTTTGTGCCTCTGCGCCACGACAGGCGTTTTGAAATTCACGTTATTATATATTTATTTTAATTTTACATCTTTTTTATTTTATTTTTTAAAATTTTATAATTTATATTTGTCAATAATTTTCAATATGTGTAATGTTCAAAGTGGATATTCGCAAAACATGAAAAGGCGACAGTTTTTTAGTATAAATAAAGAAAAGGGCTAAATACAGAAAAATAAAGATTATATTGCTTCCATAAAACCAAATTTAAATTATTTCGATTCGCACGACTTCGATGAGGCGACATCTTCAAATTAAAGAATATCCACTTTCTATAAAAAAATAAATAATAAGTTATTGTATAATAGATGGCATGATGGCTTTGGGTTCGACTCCCACTCGTGGCAATGATTAGTACTTAATTATTTTTGGGCCCTCTTTTACGACAATTATGCGGATGGTGTATAAAATATGGCTTACTTACACTTTATTTGCAGAGGCCGTACCGAGATGGGCAGATGATATTATTAATGATAATACATTAGAAATATATATAATTAATAAAATAAATATTGTTTTGTGACATACGTTAGCATAAAGTAACGTAGGTATATGTTACTAAGGCAACCCGTATTTTACGCGTTAATGGGTCTGCTATACATTCCAAATTATATTTTCTTTTTTTTTATGGATAACTGAATTGGTAAACGAAGGACCACCTGATGGTAAGTGGTTACCTTCGCCCATGAACATCTACAACATCTGAGGCGTTGTAGATGCGTTGCCATCCGAGGGGATACAGATGGAAGGGGAGGAAAATGTAGTAATCTGCTATCGGAACCACCACATTTTGGGGAAGGTTGGGTGGGAAAGGGGAAAACAACAATATATAAACATTTAGTATTAACATTGTAAATACTATAATACTAAATTTTATTTTGCCTACTGGCACACTGTCTTATTTTCAGTTATCGATTTTCCACTCTGTCTAATATTTAATGTGTAATGGCGCTTAATTATACCTCGCGGCGACATAATGCACAAGTAACTTGTATTGTCCACTCGACCTTAAATCCTTGCATTGGCCCTGATTGTAGCTTTTACTGTAATTATTGTCCACAAATCATTAGGGATACTGATGTACTTTTGACTACGTTGTTCTGATATCCATCTACTAAAAGGTTTTTAGATTTTTCTATACAAAATAAGTAATTATTGTAAGAAGAATATTTTATATACTTTTATAAATATTATATTTATATACCTTATACAAAATGTAGAACTCATGAAAATTATATACTTTTTCTGTATGCTCTGCATAATTAAAGGACAGAATTACACTTAAAATATATTTTTCCACGTTTTTTTCCTATTACTTCTTATATTTTTGTTTCACAAAATCTTATCTCTACGTTTGTTTTCTTGTATAGATTTTAGAATTTCTTCAAATAAGACTTATATTAGCAAATGATAGCATGTTCTTTCTAATTAAAGGTCTTTTACGCAGCGTAGAACAAATCGAATTAAGCGTTCATTAATTCCAGCGTCGCGTCGCTTTGAGGCAGCTCAGTGAACCTAATAAAATCGTCGGAAATGTAAAAGGGTAAATAAAAATTCATTGAAACAACATTTTTTATTTCCTATAAAAGCTTTCTTGTGCGTTGCGATTCAAACACTTTGCATACAAAGGAAATTTCACGCAGCAAAATTGGTTAAATTTGTGCATCTCAGTTGTTCGGTGTTCTTCTTACTACCATTTAAAGCTTACAAAATATTTAACAGTATCAATTTTATTGTTACGCTCTATTCTATTATTTAGTATTAAAATATTTTATAAATAAACATTTTACTTAAGCATAAGACGATATTTTGCAAAACTAAAAGCGACCAGCGTTTTTTTCCCTTTTGCTTATACCCGAGTTAAGAACTAAAAATAAAACATCCCAAAGATGTATATTAAAGTGAATGTGGACCTGTTGTTCGTTCGCAAAAGTCTAGACAAACAATGAACGCTCCAAGTTTTTACTGTGCTGCTGGACGTTGAGTAGGTATGTAAATATGTATTATTGTTGGCAAAATCCACAATCATTCTTTTATTTATTTTAATATAATTTATTATTTTATTTAAAGGTTTTAAATAAATTGAAAATGGACATATACACTTCTTCTTCATCTTGGCATTTATCCCGGCTAGCCAGGGCCATATACTATACTGGTACTAAATGGCATAACTCAAAAACGCATTATGGTTTTCTTTGTCTTCTTAATCTCATAATGTAAGAGCTAAAATTATTCTACCGTATGGGATATGACTTCAAAAATTTCCGCACTTCAATGTGTAGTCTAAGGCTCGTTTCCACATTGCCATTTGCAATAGTTATTTTTTTAAATTATAACAGTTATGTAGGTACAGCTTATTTGAATTACGGCCATTGGCGTAGGAAATTACAAATTCCGCCTAGTTATCGTCCATTAGATTATCCGCTGTCCTCGGTTAGTCCCTGACAAAGTAAATTTACATAATGCGTGTTTAATATTAGGATCCTCGTAAATTCCGTATGCGACTATTGCCTCTGTTTTACTGTATAAAGAATCAAATAAACTAAATATATAATATTAAAATAAAAAATTACGTAAATAATATTCATATCTAACAGTGTATCTACTTTGGATATAGCAATCTGAAAGTAATATTAATAAGATTGGAAATGTTTTACTTGATAGGTGGCTTAAAGTCGGAAAGCAAGTACCCAGTTAGCGACGTGCTTATGGAAGCGTAGGGAACGTCAAATAGCCTTTGGGGACACACTTTGACCCAAAAACTTTTAGCATTCATACTAAACTCGTCACATATTTTCAGTGGGTCGTCTTAATATTTTTGTACACAAAGTTACCAAACGTGTCGAGCAGTTGTCACGTTAGGTTAGCAAGAACAACCGTTCTTACTTCTCACAAATTAGATTTCGGTCTCTCGGTAAAAGTTTTCAGTTGAAGTCATCATAAGCTCATTTCGAATGTTATTTCGAGGAAGCTTGATTCAAATATGTTCCACGCTGATCACATTTGTCCGTTATGTCGAAAGATTGCCATTGGATTATCGTTACTGTCAGTTCGTTATCGACAGAAGTTGTTTGACGCTGATCGAAAGCAAACTAGTGATTGATGTTGCTGATATACAAGGGGTAGTGATGAAGTATTGTTATTTTACTATAGGCGGATTTTGTAATATCATTCACGTATAGTTTCAGCCACATATAATTTTAGATTGTAATATTAAATTTTTTAAGTTATTATTTTATTTTATGGAATAAAGAGAAACCTGCCATGACCTTTTACTTTGTGTAACCGTCTCCACAAACAGTCGATATTGTTTCTGAAAGTTAATTAACGTCCCGCGTTTGTCTTACCACTAGCATTTGCATCATTTTTATATTATTGTTGCCAATTTTGTTTTCTCAACTATCAATACAATCAGAATAACCTACTTATATAATTATGTTTCAAAAAGCAGAGACGCAAGAAAATTGACTAAATGTAATGATCTTCATACCTGCTAACAAATGGAAATTACATTCTTAATCTATGTTCAATCAATAGTGAATTAGATCTGTTTATTCGTAATGAATTCTTTGAAGTACCCAGAACAGTTTGAAAGATATTTATTTTGTAACTTAGGTGTATTGTATCAATAAACTGACACACTCTCGTATTATTATAATTATAAAATATTTTTTTGTTTATATTAACACAAAACACAAAATTAGTATTTAGAATGAAGACATTGTCATTCAAATACACGCAAAAAACTTGGATCGATATGTCCAGTGGAATGTTATATTCAATATTAAGGACACCGATATCGACAAAGTGTAGTTAATTATTCGACAAAGTACATTGCGTGTTCATAGTAATTTCTATGCCGTCGGTGATCTATTGATAACTTCATGTTCGTAGTTTTGTATCGTAACATGTAAAGGAAATACTTAGTAAAATTACATTCATATTTATATATTTGTTTGGTGGTAGGAGGTTCGTCCTCCGTCTGGCTCGCGACCACTATCATGTCAAAGACGAACCGCCAAATATCTTATGATGTGTTCCGGTTCGATGGCATGTAAGCCAGGTTTTCCACTTTCCCACCCATCCTTTCCCCAAAATGTGGTGGTTCCGATAGCGGACTACTACATTATCCTCCCTTTCCATTTGTATCCTCTAGGTTGGCAACGCATCTAGTACATCTCTTGTGTTGTAGATGTTCATGGGCGAAGGTAACCACTTACCATCAGGCGGTCCTTCTGCTCGTTTGCCATCCGGTATCCATAAAAAAAAAAAAAAAAAATATCTGTCTATGGTAATCAAATAACACATACACAGTATTGTACGTTCAACTGGTGTCATTAAAATAATTATATATATTTTTTAATTAATACCTATATTGTTTTTTATTGAAAGTGAATTTATTTGAGAATGCCCTTAAGAAAATATTATTTACTTTGCGCTTCTTGCTTTTTTTATTTATTTAGAGGCTTCAGAAATCTTTGCACATATATTATATAAGCGAAATCTGTATTTATTATTAGACGATGTGGATATTATTGCAGGTCCTTTGTATCTTAGCTCATGGTTAACCTGAGTTGTTATTTCTACGCACGTTTTTATTTTTTCACTTCCTAATAAATTACACATTTCAAAATTACCATACATTCATAATATGATCTCTTATTTGATTTTACAAGCTTACATTTGTCTGATGATTTTTTTTATCAATTGGGATAAGAATAAATTATTCATGTAAGGAATTTAAATATTAAACGTTAAAATAATACAAATAAAAAGGAGATGTTATATCAAATTATACTGGATTCAAGCCAACAATTCCTAAGTTAATTAAGTTATGTTAGTCAAATGTAGAAATAAAAACATAAATAAACAAGCTTTCAGTGTAATTTGTATTCTAATATTTATGATCTTTTGTTAAAACGATGTGAATAAAACTCTCTAATATAGAATTGGAAAGGGCTAAACGAAGAATTTTTATGACATATACAATCGTTCTTGGTCATATTAATTTCGCTTTACTCATTTCAAATATTTCAGTAGATATTAGGTTAAACTTAAAATTATTATATTATTTTTAAATTTTTTGACAGATTACGCTCTGTGTAATTAATCAGATTAAATCAACTGTCGATTTTTCGAGCTTTTAAAGGAAATAAAGTATCTGTAAAATTCAACTAAAACACATGAAAAATCGTAGGAATTATAGATATCACATATAAGTGAAATCACTGTTTTTACTACTTGTATATTTAAACATGATGTTTTTTCTGAAATTAATCGAGCAGAGTTATTTATTCGTTCCGCTGAAGCGATTTTTCTAAATGTTACCTCGCGACCTAGTAACCGTTTTATATAAATTAAATTGAGTAGTAAAAATGATGCTAGACGAAAGTATACCTATGAAATGAAGTTTTTTTTTTTCATTAAGAAATGAAAATTATTTTTTATGTACGAGAGACTCGACAAAAGTGTAGACGGAATATTAATTATTTGGTATAATTTTCTCTAATAGCTTTACGCATCTTCCGTACATAGAAGGTTTGGCAGAGAGAATCGAACGTCACCGTTCTCCACTCTTCTTCCAAATTCGAGACTGACTGAGAATTGTGTATTATATGGCGGAATCCAAATCCTTTGCTTTGTCAGTGCATAAAAAATACAAATAATTTAAATATAATTAGTTATTATTGATATGAGTAGGGATCAACCAAGACGCCATCGTGATTTCAGCTAGACAATAAGCCACTGCACCAAAGTGGCTGAAATATTTTAAAATAAGACAGACACTCGTTAACAATAAAATAAATAATAAGAAATCTATAGATTTCTTATATTTTGTTAATGTTTATGTACTTTTGTGGATATAGAATGAAGTAGAATACTCCTTAACACTCTCAATGCTGTTTCCATATTATGATTAATTAATTTATAGTTGCTTGATATTTTTCACTTTTGGACTTGTTTTCAAAATTTTTATCAACTACAAAAGGTATTTGCAATAAAGGACATTTGAATCTAAATATGATATATAGCTATATATTATGCTATAAAATTTTTCCTTCATAAATAAAATGTTATAATAACTACAAAATTGCTCATAACATACATAAGCACATAAAGTAATATGTTCATTTCCTAGGATATTTCATAGGAATGTATTTTCGGAAGCTGGAAAGCTATTTCCCGATGCTCGTAGCTGAATGAGTACTTCTCTATTTCCTTTTGTAGCGCTCGTGGAGCTTTGCGCAAAGCCTTATACGATTTAAGAAATTTTATATAAAATTTCATGCAAGTCGATGTTTACTCTGTAAGTTATTATATGCATAAGTATTAAATCCTTAAATAAACATTTTAAAATTTTACATACGTTCATAATTATGTATTTATGTACGTTATACGCATATGTTTGTACTGATTCTGTTCCTCGTGTTGTGGTATGGACGTTAATAAAACAGCTTTTCCCTACATAGCAAGGTAGGGAGGAGTGTCATGTCACATTTAATCCTCTAGTCTCTGCTTGAATTCTGTAAATTGCGTGTTGAGTTGCGGGAGTTAATGCAGCTATTCGTTTTTTCAAAGAGAGGTAAAAGAAAATATATATTTTTTTTTAACTTCACGCTGTATTCCGCATATAGCAGGGTAGGCAGAGGGAACCAGAGAACCTAGTGCTAAGACACTCCATTCTCTTTCAACAATTCCGTTCCCCACTTTCCGCCGAATTGAGGCATTGCGTGTTGTTTGGCGGAACTCAACGCCGCGCTTTGCCTTGTTACCAAACTCAAGAAATGAAAATACTAAATTTTACATTTCCTGGAGAAAATAATATTCTTTTAAATATAAAATCGAATCCACAACCGTCGCGTTAACAGTCAAACGCGAATATTGCGAATTGGATACTTTATAATTACTATTCTATGGTTCAAATTCAAGAGAAACACTATATATGTGTATATCTGTTGGCGCAATACTTGAACTATTTGTATAACGAAAACTAATTTGAATTCAAGTTGTAACTACGAGTAAGTTTATTTTACATTGTAATAATTTTATCAATTCTTCTTATATGTAGGTTGGTGAGCTTGTAAAATGATTTCAGATTTCTACTTGTTCCTTTTTAGTAAGCTAATTTTGATATTACCTACTGAGATTAGGATATAGGATAGTATTATAGTGAAACCTATGTAAATAACACGCTTAATATATTTACAGGTAATAAGTGTAATCCCTAGTAATATTGTAAATGTGAAACAAACCTTCGTTGGTTTGTTTGTAACGCTTTCACACCAAAACTACTCAACCGGTTATCATGAAACTTTATCATAAAAATTATATATTTTAGTAAATATGATAGTTTGCTGAAAAAAAATAAAATCTAGCTTTTTTATTTTTTCAAGCTTTACACTGTATCCCGCATATAGAAGGGTAGGCAGAGGGAACCCGAGAATGTACTGTTAAGACACTCCATTCTCTTTCAACTTTTCCGTTGCCCATTTTCCACTGAATTCAGGTATTGCGTGCTGAGTAGTGGGACTCAGCGCCGCACTTTGCCTTGTTACCAGACCCAGGAAATCGAAATACTAAATATAATTTAAGATTTTTATTTACTAGAGTAGGAATTAAATCCAAAATGTGTGGCGTTTACAGTTACACGCTTGTGCCTCTGCGCCACGACAGGCGTCAGAATCTAGCAAAATAACCTAAAGTTGAACGTCCAAGGAATAACGTCTTATAATTTTTTACTTTTGAATATTTGTATAACATAATATATTTTTTCAGGTTTCGGTTTTACGTGTACTCAGCGTACGTGGAGAGGCGGACGGTAGCTGCGGTGCGTGTGATCGCTGCGACTAAGACGCGCGGTGCAGATCCTGTGTTCTGCCGGATATGGCTTGCTGACAACCGCACACTCACTCTCAAAGCCCGAGTCAAGGTTTACATTTTTAATAGAAATATAAATTAGTTTAAATTTTTTATATGCATATTTTTACAAAAAAAAATTATTTTTAATTCATTGAAATATTGTTATCACTTAGCTTTATTATCTTCATACAGATTTTCCATGTTTTGCGGGAAACGCAAAGAATATGGATACTCTTTTTCTTTCATCGCTTGTTTCTCTGTTCATGCTAAGTAGTGGTACCTAAAGCGGCACTTATGTTTTACCTTGCCAAACTGAAGGCATATGATGTATGTGACGTCATATTTCTGTCAGTACAGTTTTATTTGTTTGACCTTTGATCAATCTAGTAAAACTAATTTTTGGGACCTTCGACCACGAATAACTTCTTTAGCCGGCGCGGTATTATTGTTGATTTATAATAAACTTCAAGAAAGAAAGAAAAATGTGTGGACCATATAACTATTTACTGGGTGAACCCATTTCGATGATTCTTTTTACATGAAAATTAGTGTTCCTTATGAAAACAAATCTAAATGGGTGGTCCATTTATATTTAGTTTAGGTTTGACTAGTAATTTTTGTGTTATTCGTAATAATTTTAGTTTGCGTTTGCACTTGTATGTCAATTTTTATTTCTTTAAATTTTAACTATTAACATAGTTGCTCAAATGCCGTTACAAAGGTGTATACAGAAATTCCGTTTGGACATACTGGGGAATTTTCCACAGATTAAGCTTTAAAATATTTAAATTACTGTACTACTTTTAATATATAAATATTTTATAAAGTGGAAACCCTTTATCCAACGCGTCCAATAATATATCCCAATGGCATCTCAATGGCTTCATCACAGGCGAATATTCTGTTACCTAAAAAGAATGAGTCAGTTATTACTGACTCATAGTATTCTATGGGTGCCTTTTAAAGGACATCGTAATAAATAGAATATCATGTTATAAAGACGTACAGCTCGTATAAGTACTTTTACGATACAAAGTAGTATATTATGCAATTAATGCAAAAACTTACTCCTACTAAAATTTGTATGCACTAGAAGATAATATTAGATTACTTTGTGCTCAAGAAAGTTTCTTAGATCTATGATTATTTATTAGTCCCTTGAGTCCCAACTAGCAGCCACTTAAAGTTAGAAGCTTACAGTTAGTTTCTAAAGTAAGATGGGACTTGGAAATGAGACCTTAATGGCTTTGCGGCACTAATTGAAAAATGGCAGAATTTTAAACATTCAATTTATAGTAGGTTGTAATTATAAATTCATACCAATTTATTAAGCGAACACGTTAAAAGGCGCACTCATTAAACACGCTACGGGGGAATGAGTTCAATTTCATAAAAGCTGAGGAATATATTACTGAAAGAATTTTAAACACAGAGCCAACATTCACTTTGAATGCATATTCTCTTGCTCTCTACTTTGTTATTTTATTAACTTAACATTTTAGCATAATATAGGCACATGTGTGTGGTCCTTGGAATTAATTCAAATTTCAAATTTACGATATTTTCATTTATTTACGACTTTTTAAGGTCGCGACACGACTGCATAGTTTATTTGCTCCGCATTCAATACATCTCGCTTCTACCAAGCCATGAACTTTATTGGTTTTTCAGAACACTTTTAAAGGCTATAGCATTTTCTTGTTAATTAAACTTTGTTTCTTGAATTATTAATATATTTTTGTACGTATAAATATACCCTCGAATTACAAAGGTAACCAAAATAGTTGTTTGTTACTTTTCGCATTTGATTTTATTTGTTACTTTTTGTACTAAATACTTACAATGGCTTCAAGGCAGCTGAACCTCGCTTACTGGTTTAATAGGATTGAACGCACAAATCGGATTATGCTTCCCACACGTACGAGCTTTATCTGTTGTAAAATTACACAGATTAATATTATATTATGAAATTTTTAATAAAAGCGCATTAAAAATCTGCAATGCATATAAAGTTCTTTGCGCAAACCGTTTTTGCAATTCAATTCAAATTTTAATATTAACATGCGTACAGTAGGTACGTGGGAGTTTGTGTTGACAAAAGTCAATATTCGACTTTACATATAGTAACGTTGTGTCTCAGTTAGATGATTATTTATTATAAATATTGACAATTCAAATACAACTATCCGCCCTAAAATTAGGCAAAAATGAGGATTCAAATTAATGGCTTCTATTTTAGAAGACAGTCCATTGACAAAGGTATAAGACACGTTTTTTAGAGTCAATTTTTTTCCACTTTTTTAGCTTTTGTAAGAAAAAAAATATCTATATCCAGATCCATTAGAAAACACACGCTTTTATATTGCACATAATGAATTTCTTTGTCATTTAATATATATTTATTTTAATACATAATACTTTATTTTATAAATTTCGTATTTACCTACTACAAAACAAAATCCCTACAAATATTTATTTTAATTTTCAGCCTATTCGTGAAAATTGGAATTTAAAGTACAGTGCTACATATGTTCTGTGCTTGCTGCGTGACACTGGTGTGAAGCCGCAGGACACAGTAGGCGCCTCAATATCAATCATTGCCAACGCGGCACCGAACCGTCCGCCTACTAACTTATTAACTGTATTAGATACAGAACCTAAGAGCGGAATTGAGGTAAGAAATATAATACTTTATTGTTTTCCATTATTTATTTTACCAGCGATCCTAGTGTTAGGACACTTCGTTCTCTTTTAACATTTCCGTTCTCCACTATTTATTCCCTGTTATTTTTTTAATAATTTATACCAAATATCACAAAATTATTGAAAGACGCTGTTACAGAAATATCAGTCTGTGTATAGTACATGGTTATAGGCTCGATATTTAAATTATTTCCATCACAATCTGTAAGTGCGGTGTTAGGTTCAACCGCCCAAAACAATTTCTTTAAAACATGGGCGAAAACTATGTCTTAGCAATGGATCCTCGCTACCTGTATCAGGGAGTATAGGTAAGGGATAAAAGATGCGTAAAAAAAAAATCATGAATGTACATTTTCCATAGATAGTCCTTTAGGGATAACGTCTGACTATTCTGCATAAAAATACTTTCTTTTGTAGCAGGTGTGATAACTGTTAGTGGAAGTAACTATTTTTTTCCCATTTACGCAATTGCTGTGGGTGGGTGGTATCACTCTTAAAAGTGTCATTCAGTCCTTCTGTATTATGAAAAAAAAAACAAATATTGAAAGTTTCTACGTGAAAAATACATTTCTGATGATTTTACGGAACAAATATTTATTTTAATGAAGCATACTGAACAGTTTAATTTTGTACCGTGTCTGAGTATAATTGTGAAAGAATTTTGAAATTATATTCGGTTTGTATAAAGAAAATAAATTTTATTTTATGTTCCTACATATAGTTAAGTTAGTTAAATATTTTAACTTTGTATATCTTTGCTAAATTCATATACATTTCTTATGTCATACTGAAAATAATACAACGTAAAAAAAATATAATTTGTAGTCATCGAGGCACAGTGGGTTAGTTTCTGACTATAGACGTGAGTGGTTGTAGGTTCTATTCTCACTCGGTGAAAGGATTATATTAAGGATTATTCTCATTTCCCTGCTTTGATAAGGCAAGATCGGTATTGAGTTCCACCACGCAACATGCAATATTCGGGCGGCAAGTAGACAATGGAATGTCTCGACATAAGGTCTCTCTCTCTCTGCTGCTTACTATCCTGATATATGGGAAAAATGCGTGAAATTAAAAAAAAAAATTCGAAATATCAGCATGTTTTTATCTAAACATTATTTTCAATTTATTATTTTATAAAGAAAATTTAGGACTTTTAAAACACTCAACAAAATCACAACAATAGGTCTCGTACATAAATTATTAACGGCACTTTGCTGTGCCCTCCATAATAGCCTGTTTCACAAAGCGTGATAATTACAGTAAACATAGTGCAAGTCCTAGCTCGTTTATAACGGTTTATCATACATTAGTGAAATATACTTGTGACGTGATAAATTCCTAACTGACAGTATAAAAGTTTTCATTATGGAAGTAATTTTGATTTTTTTTATGTACAAATATAAATAAATTATTAAGATTTTAGAAAATCAAATGCAAATAAATGGACTAAAAATAATATTATATTAGGAGTAACTCCAAAACTAATCATTAAATTTTAACTAAATTATTTTTTTTTTTTTTTTTTTTTTTTTTTATTGACAACGGACGGCAAACGAGCAGAAGGACCACCTGATGGTAAGTGGTTACCTTCGCCCATAGACATCTACAACACCAGAGATGTTGTAGATGCGTTGCCAACCTAGAGGATACTGTTGGTAGGGGGGACAATGTAGTAGTCCACTATCAGAACCACCACATTTTGGGGAAAGGATGGGTGGGAAAGGGGAAAATCTGGCTTACATGCCATCAAACCGGAACACATCATTAGATATTTGGCGGTTCGTCTTTGACATGATAGTGGTCGCGAGCCAGTCGGAGGACGAACCTCCTACCACCTAACAAAACTAAATTTAAATGAGACCTTGTCAAAAACACTTGCTCATATAAAAAAGAATCATTAAAATTAATTCACCCAGTAAAAAGTTATGCGGTAACACATTTAAAAAGACAGTCGAATCGAGAACCTCCTTCTTTTATGAAATTGTTGATAATATTATGAATTATGAGTAAGCGTATAAAATAAATACCACTTACAGACATTACTTATAGCGACAGATTAACAAAGTTTAACAGAAAAGATTTCTATTTTACTAAGTGTTTTGAGATAAATATTTAAATTTTGGGGTGCACAACAGAACTAAGCGCAACGCGGCAACGTGTGTCAGCTCACCGAGGAACAATGATGGCGGTCCCTGATTGGCCGTCCCTGATTGGCCGTGAAAAGGTCCACGCTGATTGGCGTAGACTTAGAAAAGGTCAACGCTGATTGGCGTAGATTTAGTGTGAAAAAGGTCAACGCTGATTGGAGTACATTTAGTATGTGAATAATAAAAGATGATTGTGATTGGTTCCTCTAAAATTATAAATACCGTGCATACCTGGAAATAAAATGAGTGCTTACCCGACCGTCGACTTTAATTGATCTCCTCGAACACGCACATGCATAACATTGGTGACCTTCCGCCGTGCATTTACTTACCATGGCTGATCCGGTTGAAGAACCCCAGGCTGCGGCAGCACCTCCAGTTCAGCGTCTATCAGAAAATCCGAGCTACGATATCGCCGGCATTTCTGTCCAATCAAGATTGCTACCGTTTTGGCGCGAAATTCCTCGAGCGTGGTTCATCCAATTTGAAGCTGTTGTCGACCCGCTACACACATCAGACGATCAGAAGTTTCGCTACGTGCTGCAACAACTGCAGACGATAGACCTGCAGCACATCACCGACATTTTGTACAATCCGCCTACCAAAGACCTGTACAAGACTGTTAAAGAACGCCTTCTAGCTGTCTACGACAAATCCGAGGTGAAGAACTTCCAGAAGCTCATCAGCGGGCTGGGACTGGGTGACCAAAAGCCTACCCAGCTGCTCCGCAAGATGAGGGAGCTCGGCAGCGGCATGATCACGGACGAGGGGCTGAAAATAGAATGGCTCAACCAACTTCCGACACAAGTTCGAGTCGTGCTCTCCATTAACACGGAATCTTCACTCGACGTGCTCGCTGCGATGGCCGACAAGATGGTCGAGTACTCGGAGCCTCCAACCATCGCCGCAGTGTCCAGTCAACCAGTCGCACAAACACCATCGCAAATCGACGTTCTGTCTAAGCAGGTGGAAAAACTCAGCTTAGAGATCGCTGAACTCCGCCGCGGACAGCGCGACTATCGCCGTCCCTTTCGCTCGCGGTCTCGCTCCCGCTCAAAATCTGCGCACAGCTCAGCGAAGCCCGGCGATCCTACGTGGGTATGCATATACCATTACCGTTTCGGCGATAAAGCAAAACGCTGCGAGTCGCCGTGCAGTAAGAAGAAATCGACGTCGGAAAACTAGCACCGACACCGGCGACGGTGGCGCACGTCGGTGTCTCTGGTACTAACAACCGCCTCTGCGTTCACGATCGAAACACTCGCGAACGTTTTCTCGTCGACACCGGCGCAGAGGTATCCGTTATGGCAGCCACAACTACAACCAGAAAGAAGACTACAGAAAGCGCCTACACACTTTTTGCTGCAAACAACTCTCCGATAAAAACGTACGGCGAGAAAACCATCAAGCTCGACTTAGGACTTCGGCGCTGTTTTCAATGGACCTTCATCATCGCTGACGTGAAGACCTCCATTCTGGGTGCTGATTTCCTACGTCACTACCAGCTACTCGTAGACCTGCATAAGAAGAAGTTAGTCGACAAAATCACCGAATTATCGATCGAAGCGTTCGAAGTATCGTCGCCCGCCGAAACCGTTCACATCATAAGCAGCGATCAAGCTCACTACGACATCTTGAAGTATTATCCAGACGTCTTACGCCCTGTGTCGTTGAAACGGCCAGCTAAACATGATGTCGTACATCACATCGAAACTACGGGTCTAGTAGTCTAGTTTTATTTAAAAATGCCTTATATGTATAATAATAGAGAAAGACTATTTTAGAATGACTAGATCAATTTTCCAAAAAAAAACTTTTTATTAGTCCTTGGCTAATTGTCTTGATGGTCGTCGATGTCAGAAGTCACTGTTCCAATCGCGTCACCCTGACGTCAGGTCAGGTCACGCTATATCAGTGTTTGGGCAGTATCCAGGAGGGCTGGCGGTGCCGCAGTCCGGCGCCCCAGTCGCCGGCGCCGCCCAGCAGGTTGCCGCGGCCGTCGTGCGTGGCGAGCGCCAGCCGCGACAGCTTGTTGGCGAGGCGGCGCTGCGGGGAGTCCGGCCGCGACAGCGGCGGCAGGGAGATGCTGCCCGAGTCTGGGGAAATATTCAATTCCTGCTTTAGTATTAATAGCGCCTGTAACTCTATTGCATCGAGTCCGCTATTCATTTATGGGACAGTGTGTATGCTTTTACAATAGGATCCCAGAAAACGTCCGAGAATTTTCCATTTCACAATTTAAAAAAACTGTGAAAAGTTTGTGTGTTAAAGATTATTACCTAATTAGTGATTTTATAAATAAATGATAACACGCCTTGGGAATGAAATGCTCGCTCCAGTCTATTTCAAAGGTACCATTGTCAGCAATAATTATTTGTAAAGCTAAAATGAGAAAAGTCCCGCTGAATTTCTTGCGCCGGTTCTTCTCAGGTCGGAGGCATTAAATTTAGTGAACTGGTAGTAAATTATTTCACGTTCAAAAAATGAAGCTTGTGTATCGGAACCACCACATTTTGGGGAAAGGATGGATGGGATGAGGAAACCTGGCTTACACGCCATTGAACCGGAACACATCATAAGATATTTTGCGGTTCGTCTTTAACATGATAGTGGTCGCCAGTCAGACGAACCTTCATATTTCGCAAATTATTACTTGGAAGAGACTAAGAAACATTCTTAAAAACTTATACAAATGCGCTGCACGCTTTGCTCAAAAACTCCCGCTTTTTATATCTAGTTAACATATGTACATTTTCTTCAATATTTCTGTTATTCGCGCGCAACGGCTGATTAGTGTTACCAGTTGTCCACATAGCAAGATCAACCGACTTTAAATTAAATATATCATCAATTAAATATGATCACTCCCCCAAATAGAAATCGAACCAACAACTACACCACGATGGCCACAATAAAAAAATATTACAGAAATGTTTTTCGTATCCTAATGTTAATTACTCACGATTAACATTTGAAAACATAAAAAATATATATTATAATTTTAATTTCCCCTCCGAATAATTATTATTTCCCCCACACATTATATTCATAGATATTAAAAAAAATTACCAGAATGATAGTCATAGTTAGCGTGATCACTCGGCGTCTCTTGTCCGAGCCTCTTCCTGTACTCTCCAGCGAAATATTCTATTAGTGTGTCCATCATTATCGCTTGTTTTGAAAATACCTGTAAATACAATTATTTAATTTAAAAAAAGCCGATTCATTTGTTTACGTATATTGTAAGAAGGGAGCAACCAGTGTCTAAACACTCAGTTTTTCGGCTTCCGTCCGAATTTAATACATTACGTGTAGAATGGCGGAACTCTACTAATATAAAAATTAAATATAATTTGTAACTTTTTTCTTCAATATATATTTTTTAATAATGACTCTGTTCTTCTACTTACTCATCAAGGACATTATGCCATCGTGGTGCAGTGTATAACTATAAACATCACTGGTTGTGGGTTCTGTTCCCACTCCAGGAAATGGATTTTTTCATTTCCTGTTCCGCCACTCAGCACGCAATGCCTCAATTCGGTGGAAAGTGGGGAACGGAGTGTCTTAACACTAGGTTCCCTCTGCCTACCCTGCTATATGCAGGATACAGCGTGAAGCTATGTATATGTATTTATTATCATTTCCCTGCTCTGGTAAAATAAAACTTCGCAGTTCTTTAATCTTGTTCAGTGGCGGTACTTAACGCCAAAATGTCTCGAATTCGAGCAGAGAATGAAAAACGGAATGTCTTAATAATAATGGATTTATTTTTCATTATCTTTTGGTAAAAACTAGGTTTCAGTCATAAAATGGCGGCAAATAACATTTTATCTATAACATTTGAATATAACCTTTTTTTTTTAAATTTTTAAATCTAATACCTGTAATATTTTGGAAACTCGCAAGCCATTTTCAACGACCATAAACTGCAAGAAGAGACACGGCAAACAATCTTCATTGTCATCTGATGGTAAGCCTATGTCCCATGATAATTCCTCATACAGCAGTCCTAGTAGAACAGTCTGGAAATAATTAATAAATTTTAATTTTTAATACAAATATTCATTTAGACAATAGTGGCCCAGTGGAGCATCGAATGACTGTAAACACGATAGGTTTTGGGTTCTATTCCCATTCAAGGGAATGTTTATATTTAACGTTTTGTTTAACGTTTTTCGGGGCGCACATACACAAGCGTGCGACTGTAAACGCGACAGGTTGTGGGTTCGGTTCCCACTCCAGGAAATGTAAAATTTAGTATTTTCATTTCTTGGGTTTGGTAACAAGGCAAAGCTCGGCATTGAGTTCCGCCACTCGACACGCAATGCCTCAATTCGGCGGAAAGTGGGGAACGGAAATGATGAAAGAGAAAGGAGTGTCTTAACACTAGGTTCTCAGATTCACACCGGGGCAAAGACTGCTACTTTATAAGTCACAAGGCCGGCCCCATATGGAGTACTGCTCTCATCTCTGGGCGGGAGCACCAGCATACCAGCTTGGACCTTTTGACTCGGTTCAAAGACGAGCTGTGAGACTTGTCGATGATCCCACACTCACAAGCGGTATCGAGCACTTAAGTCTTAGGAGAGACTTTGCTTCCTTGTGCGTGTTCTACCGCTTGTATAATGGGTTGTGTTCTGAAGAATTGTTTGACATGATGCCCACGGCTACTTTTCACCATCGCACCGCTCGCCATCGACAGGGAGTTCATGCTCACACTTTGGAGCCTAAATGGTCCCGAACAGTTCGATTTCAAAGGAACTTTCTTCCGCGGACTCTCCAATTGTGGAATGATCTCCCTGCCGAGGTTTTCCCAGAGGGCTACAATATGGGGTTCTTCAAAAGGGGAATAAATAGGTTTTTGAAGGGTCGGCAACGCGTAAGTGATGCCCCTGGTGTTGCAAGCGTCCATAGGCCACGGTAACCACTTACCATCAGGTGGGCCGTGTGCCTTGTTGCCACCGTCGTGGTATAAAAAAAAAAAAGATTCCCTCTACCTACACCCTGCTATATGCGGGAAACAGCGTGAAGTTAAAAAAAAAAGATTATATTTAAATTATTATTATTTCGCCGCTCTAAATGGGTGAATAAAAGGCTGAACGAGAGACATTGCGTACTGAAAAAAGAGAACGGAGTGTCTTACACAGTATTTTATGGTCGTATTTATTTCTATATTAAAACTGAATCAGCCAGTAAAAGTTGTGTACTGCAAAAGAAAAAAGTTCTGTAACGTATTGCTGGATACTACCTTTGTACATCACAAAAAACTTACACTTTCAGTATCATCAATAACGTAAACACCGTTCGCGTTAACAGCGACTAGTACTGGAATATCCTCGTGAGTGAGGAGACTGGTTAGACTCCTCACTGGCTGTTCTATTTGACCTTGGAAGAAAGCTGCCCTGGAACATCATATTTAAAATATATTAAATTTAAATATTTATAATACCTAATATTTACTATTTTCATTTCATCTCTATGATAATAAGGCAATGCGCGGCGTTGAATTCCGCCACTCAGCACGCAATGCCTCAATTCGGCGGAAAGTGGGGAACAGAAATTCTAGTAGAATTAAGTGTCTTAACACTAGGTTCTCTGGTTCCCTCTGCCTATTCTGCTATGTGCGGGATACAGCGAGAAGTTAAATAAAAAAAAAAGGTAAAAAATAAAAATAACTATTATAATCGGATTAACTGCGTATATTTTGGCGTTTGGAAATGCATTTTTGGGATTTCAGAAAATTAAGTAGTTGTTTAATGTTCCCCGCCGGTGGAGACGAGGTCCTTACTTTTCTACGGCTCGATCACGCCTCGGTGCGACCGGGTCAAGCCACTAAAATCCAACAGGGCATCAAACGCCCTACCCAGTAGGCTCGGACCGAGCGAAAGCAAAGTCCCCCACTACAAACAGTGTTCGCAAGCCGAGGTTCGGCCTCGCAGGAGGCGCCCCTGTGACACTGCAGTTCTAAGTTGATGGTCCTCCTCCCGAGGAGGCCAAGCCAGAGTCAGAGCTCTTCAAGCTCGGCCCCCCACAAAATCCGGTGACGCTGTCGAGGCCAATAGGGCCAACAGCATACTACACAGTCGAAAAAAAAAAAAAAAAAAAAGTTGTTTAATCTAAAACTAATCGTTTAGAGACTATCGTGGTGCATTAGTACTGTAAGTGTAAACGCGATTGGATATTCAATTCCCACTCGGGGGAAAGACTGTATTTAAATTATTTTCATTTCTATGCGCTGGTAAGACGAAGCGCGGTGTTGAGTTCCGCTACTTAACACGCAATGTTTAGAATGAGTCATAGTGTAAATAAAAATTGTTAATTATATAAAAAAAAATAATAACTAACCCATAAGTAGGTAAAGTCCGTGTATGGCTCAAGTATTTATGTCGTAACTTCCTAGGAGGCGCGGCGGGGGGTCGTTGCGCCTGTTCTAGGAGTTTGGCCTCAGGGCTTCCCTTACGTCCTGCTGGAAGGAGCCTCGTCCAGCGACCTGATCTCGCATGTTGGGGAAGATATTTGTCTTGTTGTTCTCTGTAATGATATAAATAACTATATTTAGTTTTCTGTAACTATTTTTTTTTTTTTTAACTTCACGCTGTATCCCACATGTAGCGGGGCAGGCAGAGAGAACCAGAGAACCTAGTGTTAAGACACTCCATTCTCTTTCAACAATTTCGTTCTCCACTTTTCGCCGAATTGAAGCATTGCGTGTTGAGTGGCGGAACTTAACGCCGCGCTTTCCCTTGTTACCAAACCCAAGAAATGAAAATACTAAATTTTACATTTCTTGGAGTGGGAATCGAATCCACAACCTGTCGCGTTTGCCACGCTTGTGCCTCTGCGCCACGACAGGCGTACAGACAGATAAATACTATATTTAGTAATATTTAGTGTTCTAATTTAGTATTACATGGTGATGTAATTTATGTGTCAATTGTTTGAAGGTTGGGTGTATGGTCGGTCATTAATCGGAAAAGTGTTTATGACAAAATTTGATGTCTATATCCATAGAGAAATATCTCGAATTCGAATGGATTATTGCTTTGTTTATGGCTTTTGATCGATTTGATTCTGAAATCAAAGTTTTGTAACTAGAGTCACACCTAGATCTATAATGCTTTTTACTTAATTTAGTTCTTCTCCCAGTAAATAGTATGTCGTTGGAATAATATTAATCCTTCTAGTAAATTTTATGTAATTGTAAATATTTATTTGAGTTAAGCTCCATTCTGTTCACTTTACATCTTGCTGAAAACAGTAAGTAATAAAGTTATCAGGAGACAATATTATACGCAAAAACTTTAAATAATCCGTATATAAATATGGCTTTCAGTGTTTGAAACAAAAGGGTCTAGCCTTTTATTTCGTTGATGAAAATATTAAAGAGAATAGGGCCAAGATGTAAACCCTAGGGAACACCAGATGAGACTGTCTGATTTTTCGACTGATATCTACCCAAGACGACATAATATAACCGGTTTTGTAGATATAACTTAAGCCATCCCAATATAGATCCCGAAAATCCATATATTGCTAATTTTTTGAGCAGTACAATATGTGGAACCCTATCAAAGGCTTTTTTAAAGTCCATGTCCAAGTATTGTTTCCATTTGTCTATTATTGTCGATTGCTTCGTATATAGTATTTGTGAAAGTAACTAAGTTCGAGTTTCTTCTTCTGTCTAAAAACTGTGTTGGTGGTCGGAGATTTAAAATGTAATTGTATTTACGGACAAACCAGCGCTTCAAATACCTTCGCGAAAACACCAAGAACTGAAATCGGCCGGTAATTTTGAACGTGATTCTCGTCGCTATGTTTATATAAGGTTTACAACCTTGGCCTGTTTCCATGCGGTTAGAAAATAATCATTGGATAATCATTTATTATATATTAACAACAATGGTAGAGCTAAGTATGATGATGATCATAGTTTTTCATGAAAACCGGCGAAATATTATCTGGGCTTGGTCATATTCAAATTCCGAAGCTTTTGTGTAACATCCTTTAAGGTTAAGTGAGAAGAAACTCTAGCTGTTGTTTGAAATTATCTAAATAAATGAAATTAAATTAACCTAAAAAGCTTAACTTCACAGTCTGCGCGCTCTTAAGCGATGTCGCGTCTCTTGGATGCAAGTCTCTGGTACTACACGGACACGTATATATACATAGAGCTGACCTAAAGAAGTTGGCGGTGTGTCGGTGCGGGTCGTAGGGCCCCAGCTGTATGCGCGCCTGCAGGCCGCCCAGCATGACGGCCTGCGCGCCCTCCAGCGGGTAGCGCCCCGTCACCACGTTGTGGCGCGCCTCCGAGTACAGCAGCTCTTGGATGCGGGAGTCTCTGGTGGGATACATATGGCATTTAGTATGGTGTTAATAACCGGTCTACGCTTTACCCCGTCTATTGTCAGTCTAATAAAATACATCAAGATTTAGTTAATAAAAGTAATAAAAAAAAAGCAGAAGTCCAACTAAGCAGTTCCCTCCTGCTAAGCACAAAAGTCTGGTTCGGTGGCGAGGATGGCAGCCCAACGCAGATAGTGCAAAACGGCCTGGCGGAGTTGGCGATCCAGCAAGGCAAGGATGGCCCAGGGCGACGGTAGAGGGCGCGTGCAGTTACCGTCGGCCAGACACTGCATCCAATCGTTCCTCTGATCGTAGCGGTACTCCGTTCCATTGGAATAAGGAACCGACGACCGAGCGGACGAGAGAGTGCGTCTGTGTATGGGCACACACTTACGTACTATAACATATTCCCGCGCAGATGACACCTGGCTAATCAGTGTGTCGCCGTTGACGAATACGTCTAGGAGGACATCATCATCTATTGTCAGACAATCGCCAGTTCAATCACCGCTTTCCATCTGAATTTGTGTCATTGCACATTATGTGGCGAAACTCAACGTCGCGCTTTGTCTTACTAAAGCTGTGTCTGCTTTAGCGTTTGCAATCAAGCCTTTATAGTCAGACGCTGGCCTGATTTGGTGTTTTTATTTTAGTTATTCAATAATCATTAATGATGTGTTGAGGACAAGCCAGGCTCCCTTTTCTTTTCCCCAAAGAATTGGTATTAGACTTTGGACTATAAAAGACTTTGTTTTACGTTTATCCACAAAGGGAAATGGAAGCATTTTTTTATTGATTGAGGCAAACGTTTGGCCGTATCAAATCCTAGCATTAATGTGGTCTACGATGACACTACTAGGCAAGCGTGCCTAGAAAATATCTGTTGTTGACTCTCGATTCTTCGGGGTCTTCAGACCCCCAAATTGTACGACATAAAAAATTGAAAAACTGACGCCGGCAAAGAGTTCCATAGTTTCGCTCTACGAATAAAGAATGTAGACTCAAAGCGCTTTGTTCGTACTTTAGGAATATCCACCATACACGGATGATGTGAAGCAGTTCTCCTTGAAGTCCGATAGTGAAATGGGTAATTATGTTATGCAATTTTAAGGCACATTCTCCAAAATGTATGCGGTAAAACAGACAGCGAGGCAACCCTGCGCCAACGGCTAAGATTCTGCAGCTGAGTATCAACGAGGGTCTCGTCATCGATTAACCTTCTAGTACGCTTTTCCGCTTTTCGCTACACGATTTTTTTCTTCTTTCACAATTTTCATATATATAAACATTTGTATATCTACTGCGTTAGCGTAGCGCCATATTTAGTGTAATATATGTATAAGATAAGAACATATAACTTAACTAACTAGAACGCACGGACAGATCCTAAAAGGTATGGGTTCCAATCTTATTACATTGAATTTTATGTTTTTAAAATAATTTTCTTATCCTAAGATCAAATACTTACTTAATACTTTCTTCCAAGTGCTTTGGAAAAAAGACGTTCCTCTGCAATCTTAGCACAGGCTGGTCCTTGGATCGTCGGGATTCTGAGCCGTGACCATATCTTTGTAATAGTTTCTGCCAACTCGACCAGATACGCCATGGACAGTGATGAGGTTTTAATTGGATTTCTATAAAAAAAAAATAGAAAATAGGCATTATTCTGAATTTATATGAGGTGTATTTTTAAAATATGATTGTGAAATATCATATTCATAAGTTTTACCAAATATATGATTTTTTTAAAAAATATAAAATATTGTACTCAGGCTTTGGCATTTGTGAACCAATAATAAAGGACTCCAATATACTGAATGAATATTATTTGAAACAAATTCTTCGTTTTGTCAGTTTTATTTTTCCCAAAGTTTCGTTTCGTTCAGCAAAAGGTGGCGTTACCCAATAGTACAATTATTAAAAAAACCTAACCATTTAGCTTACATACTTTAGATAAAAAAACAACAATATTTATTCATACTCACCCAATAAAGGACTACACATCCACAAGGCAAATACATTCGCAGCCAAACTTCTGGAGCTCGGAGTAGACAGACCCAACTCCTCAGTTGTCAGTACCGCGTTCAGGAACCTGGATGCCGTCACGCACGAGGGTACCTCTTCAGAGCTCATCTCCACCATTATCGCGGTACGAGACATGAGGTAAACACATGTAACTGGGTTGGAGGAACTGCTTGATGATGATGCTGTACTGCCTGAGGAACCTGGATTTTTATTATATTACCATGAAAATGCAATTTTTGTTGTATATTAAAGGGCAGAATTAATAAGCAATTTTCGTATATATTGTGAGGCTATAGGCTTTTTATGTATGTATGTTTGACAGTAATCATGACCGGTAGTAGGTTCAAAGGTGAAATGTGAATGTGAAGGAAATGAATATATTTAAATTATTTTCAATTCGCCGCTTCGGCAAGAAACAACGTGGTGTTTTGTTCAGCCATACAAAACGTGAAATATCTCGTGAAAAATATTAAGCAAAAAGTAGAGGATGGAGTGTCTTGACACCAGACTCTCTTTACCCTGTTATGTGGAAAAAACATGAAACTTACCTTAGGTATATTATGAGATTAACTAGCTTTCCGCCCGCGGCTTCGCCCGCGTGAAATTCGATTATATCGCGCGATATGATAAGGAGTATCCTATAGTCTTTCCCAAGGTCTAGACTATTTATTAAAATTATTTAAGTGGTTTATGTGGATAAGTTGTAAACAGTTAAACAATCTTACATGATTTTATGTTTGACAATAAGGAACTTCCATACAAACTTTCATCCCCTATTTCAACCTCCTCTCTCATTTTTTTCGCAAAAAGTATCCTATATCCTTTCCCAAGTTTAGTTCTATCTTCATACCGAATTTCATCAAAATCGGTACAGTGGTATAGGCGTGAAAGCGTAACAGACAGACAGACAGAGTTACTTTCACATTTATAATATTAGTAAGGATAAGCAATTGCAAACCTGGCAAAGGCGGTGATATAGCACTAGAAGAGCTTCCCCCACTCGTTATAGGCTCGGTCGTGCTAAAAGACCCCGCTGCAATGCTACTAGAACCAGTTTGGTTGGAGCAACTACTGAGATTCGATCCTGCAATCGTTTTTGTTTAGTTTAGTGACCTAACACTACGTCTTTCTCTTTATCATTAATTAATAATAATATTTGTTAATTCATTTTTTTCGTTTGTAATTGTAATAATAATAATATTTGTTAATTATTTTTTTTCGTAATTATAATAATATTGGAGGTGATGTTAATAACTGCGACAGTATCAATAGTATGATACTACAGTTGTTAACATCACCTTACAAGTTTATAGTTATTAGAAACGCCCAATTGGTCATTTTCTGACACCACGTAGTAGTTAGCGAGATCCAAAATCATGTCTATTTATGCAAATTAAGAAAATATCTAGATTAAATGTAGAAACAAAATGCAAACAACAAAAGTTACAATTTAATTCCAAATAATTTACGAACATATTTTCTTTTGTTATAGAAGATATTGTATAAAAAGTAACGCCTGTCGTGGCGCAGAGGCACAAGCGTGCGACTGTAATCGCGACAGGTTGTGGGTTCGAGATTCCCACTCCAGGAAATGTTAGGTAGGGGTATTTTCATTTCCTTGGTTTGGTAATAAGGCAAAGCGCGGCGTTGAGTTGCGCCACTCAGCACTCAATGCTTCAATTCGGCAGAAAGTGGGGAACAAATTTGTTGTAAGAGAACGGAGTGTCTTAACATTAGGTTCTCAGGTTCCCTCTGTCTACCCTGCTATATGCAGGTTAAAGCGTGAAGTTAAAAAAAAACAATAAGTAAATTACTCAATTACACACTTACCCATAACACTCTTTTCAAGTGAATCAGAAGAATTACTTTCCTTAGAATCTGGCAGAGGTTTGTGCGGATCATGTTTGTCCCATTCATTGTGGCGACCCAAAGGACTGTACGATAAGTGCGGTAACCTTTGGGACACTGAATATAAGTGTGCATTCACTTCCGCTTGCAGCTTTTGACTTTGGACACTGTAGTATTCCTCTCGTGAACGAAATTCACTATAAATACAACTATGATATTTATCAATCTCTTCTAAAAATATAGTGGATCTTAATATTTTATATCTATTTTATAACTAGGCATAAACAATTGTGGCACTGTCTGATCTTTTAAAAAACTACAGTTGTTATTAGTTTGGTTTTGACCTTTAAAACCATTATATAAAAAGTAAAAAGGCCATTGTGAAGCATTGGGACAGTGTCTGACTGTAAACACGTTCGTGAGATCAATCTCCGTCCGGGAGAATAATATATTTTTTTTTCATTTACCTCTTCTAATAAGACTAAACGCGGAAAGTATAGAGAACAAATTCTTCTTGATTGGTTGTGAGTTCGATCCACCTGATTAAATGATTACATATATATATATTTTATATATTTATTTATTTTTTCATTTCCCTGCCCTGGTAAGGACCGTATTGCATATATGTACGTGAATCTGCATAATGGTAATAACTTTTATATATGAGTAACTACTAATAATGTTAAAAATGAAGTATATTATATTTTTTAACTATACGCCACTCAGCACACAATGCCTCAATTCGGTGGAAAATGGGGAACGGAAATGTCCAAAGAGAACTCAAAAGAAAACGGAATGTATATACATTCCGTTTATCATTCCGTTTATTATTATTATGGTAAGGTTCTCTGGTTCCCCCTGCCTACCCTACTCTGTGCGGGGTACAGCATGAAGCTAAAAAAAGTTATAACTTACTTATATTGATATTCCGCTTGTATAGGATATCCCCGCCTCGAATAATCCACAGGAATTATAGTAATATAATTGCCGCTGTTGTGTTGACTGTTCGAATTCTCTCCGTACGCACCCATATCTGATTTATGATCCATTAGTTTATGTATAATTTTTAAAATTAATAACATATAAGCCAAATTTGTCTTACTTCGATTTTTTTGCCAATTGTTTTTAAATGTGAATTTTTAAGTTACTTTTGACGATTAATGTACAAGTATTACATTTAATTTGTTTAATATGATTTAATTTAAATTTATTTTAAGTCTATACTATATGAAACTTGTTCCGTCGTCTACTATTCCACTTTGAAAGATTGAATATCGATCGGACTTCGCGCCGTTTGATGTGTTGCTATGTACACAAATACAAAATGGTTAAGTAAAACTGCGCTGTCATCTAAAATTGTTTTACGAAACCGGAATAAAGCTAAAATGATTCCAATCTTAGTTAGATTGAAGCCTTGTTTCAGCTTAGCTTATTATTATTAATAACATATTTTTTTAATAAAATTTATTAAAAAAATATTTTATTAATAAAGAATAATTAAATATTTTATTAGCTTTAATTACCTTCTCGACTTCTTCCGCATAACGTGACTGATATGGAATAAAAAGTTTAGTATCAAGAAAAGACATTATTATAAAAATATTAACTATTTTACTGTGTATTTCTGCTAAAAGTATAGTATATAGTAGCTATTGTTCGAATTGTTAAGGAATAATTAAAAACCAATGATCGGTAAAGCAGTTATTTGACATACCGATATAATTTTTAATTATTTATATAATAATAATTGTACTAATCGATTCTTTGTTTTATATAGCACAGATAAAATAATATAACGCATTTGACAACTCTCATTTGACAGCATTGACGCTTATTACATTTACAAATATCGTTTGCAATTTCACAACTCAACAACAGCTGCAAAATTCAGTTATCAGTGAATAATCGAAAATATTTGTTATTAATATATTTATTAATCACTTTTAATAAATTATAAAGTTTTTAAAATCTACTTGTAGGCAGAAACTGTTGATTACAGTCGAAAAATGTATTGTTTACATATTGTGTAGAATGTAGTGTAAAACATTTCTACGAAACATTATACTCGAACGTGTGTTGTAATAACATAAGTGAAATAAAAGAAGACTAGCGATTAATATCGAAAGTATATTTTATCTAATCGACAACTACAATCTTTTGGACAACCTCATGGAGGCTAAACTAAAGGAATATCGCGCTTTGCGTCAACGGAAAGAAATATTAGAAACTACACCTACAGAAGAAAAAATTGAAAAACCAAAGCAATTAAGCTTTTTAATCCCTAAAATATTTAGAAAAATGGATAAGAAAATAAAAGAAGAAGAAGTTTTATTGGTAAGTTTTAATATTTTGACTTGCATATATTGCAAAATAATTTGTTTTAAATAATATAAAATTTATTACTTATAATCTTTATTTTCATTACAGTTAGAAGAAGAAGAAGAAGAAGAAGAAGTGGAAGAACCAATTCAGAGAAACCCCATTATGCAAGACCCCATTGATCCTGTATCAGAAACTAGTGAAATTGAATCTTTTGTAATTGAAAATCAAGAATCATGGAGATATTGTATTATAAAATGGTCTATTTATGCTGTTATCTGGGTAACCTTATATGCTTACTTTTTATATTTACAATTTGGTGCTGTATTTTTTGTCACAACAGTTTTAATAGGAATCTGCTTAAATACAAGAACAAGGCCAAAAAAGAGAGGGGAAGTCTCGGCATATAGTGTGTTTAATGAAAATTGTGTTAGCATAGATGGCACTTTGAAAGCAGAGGAACTTCAAAGACAAATGATTTATGGGATGGGAATACCTAGGATATTTTAGCATTGATCGTTTATTTTAAACATAAGTGCCTTGATAATTGTATAACTGATTATAAATATGAAAAAGTAGTAAGACTTTTACTACTATGTTTCAAGCACCATTTTTTAAATGTAATCATAAAATTTCTAAAACTGTATGATATGGTTTAGTCAGTCGAAGTGATATTACTTGAAATATTTCAAATGAAAAAAGACAAATCAGAGATTAAGTTATTTTAAATTTACTACTTTTATAGGATATATTATATTTAATTTATTATAAACATGTGCTGTGCTGTTAATTTTAAATTATTATTAAACTTTTGATTACTTAATTTTTTTATTGTACTATTATCTTTTATTTAACCTCCTCATATAAGAAATATATAATTAGATAAATTAAGAGAAACTAATTCTTTTATGGGTTTTTTAATAAGAACTTTTATTTTTTTTTGTTTTGTTTTGGTTTTATATTTAGTAGAAATAAAACACATTGGCCTAATGCAGTGTCGTTTCAAACAAGTATTTTTTACTTATTTTTTATTAATGTAGATAAAATCACATGCAATAGTAAAATTTCTCCCTTCCTCCTTTCTAGCTCCCTCAGATTATTTAGGTAATTAATATATAAAAGGCACAAGCGTGCGACTGTAAACGCGACAGATTGTGGGTTCGATTGCAACTCCAGGATATGGAATTTTTCATTTCCTGGGTTTTAGTAACAAGGCAAAGCGCGGCGTTGATTTCCGCCACTCAGCACGCAATGCCTTAATTCGGCTGATATTCGGGACCACGCTGTATCCCGCATATGCGGGAAGCTATGTATGTATGTATCTGCATATAACTTTAGATATGCTGTATAAATAAAAAAAATAGTAACTAAAATGAAGAATTGATATTTTAATAAAATTCAAAAACACAACAGACATGTATATAATTTATTTTTAATACAACTCTTTAAAATAAAAACTTACATTACATAAAATTATTTCACAACATATGGCAACAAAATATTTAACAATAGCAACACATTTTAAATTATATCAGTTATAATTTATATTTCTACTTACTAATATAGAAATGACCCTGACAGAGGTGTAGGAAATATTTAAAAAAAAAGAATATACAGTAGAAACTCGATTATCCGGAGTTTCGATTAACTGGCGTTTCAAGGGGACAATTGTTATTTTTTATAAGATATTTTTAACATCAACAAGTTCCCGATAACGGCTAGTCGAATTGGATTTCTAGAAGTCAATAAAAACTTGTAAATCGATTAATCGAGGTTGTGGATTGTGCACTATACCCATCATTACCCCGAATAATGGAGGTTATACTGTATATGTATATATTTTAAAGAATCTATAGTTAATAAAAGTAGGTACTTTTTAAGCATTTACTAGGAGGCATTGTTATAAATCAAACAGATCCAAAGATTGAACCATTATACTGGTCCCAATAATTAATCTCGAAAGTTCTAAACACTAGAAGTATAATACTAACAAATAATCAAAAAAATGTAACATTTATTAAACATCTAAAAGCGTCAGTTATGAACTTCATGTATGGCACTACTTTCTATTTTAAAACAACAGTAAACTATTGTGTTATAAAATCAACTTTGACAAATTATATTAACAATAAAATAACGAGTTTGGATTATATATTTAAAAACAGTACGTTATGGTATGTGTAACTTGCCTGTTATTGCACGGCGTGAAGTTAGCAACAGAACATAGCGAGTGCTAAATGCGTTGCAAATATACAACTTATGACCCGAATGTCTTATAGCACTGTGTGACAAAAATTAGCTTCTATTAATTTTTATTAAAACCAAAACAAAAAATAAAGTATTAATAGTTCCAACAAATCCAGTACTACATTATACAAGGATTACTATAGATGTCTTGTTATTTCTTTTTGAATTTTCAAATAACTTAATACTTTTAAACATTATTTTACTGGAGTAAAAAAAAAGAAAAAATTACTTTCCCATCAAAACATAGCTAAAATACATAATTGGGTCACAAAGTGCTATAAAAAAATAATAAACCATTGCCTTTAAAAGATTCATAATTTAAATTGACTTCCAATACAATTATACAATAAGATATGTATTGCTGTGAAGTTTCTCGAATAAATTTTAACTATTTAACTTAATTCATTTACCTTATAGAGTTTACGTTTCATTTCAAGTCTTTACAATTACTAATATTATATCTATTAATTAGTAATGTCATTTTTTATAATCTAACATCAGACAATCTAATCATGACAGGGTTTATTTAGTTAAAACAATTACACTTATTTCTTTCATGATAAGAATAATTGCAAATATAAATATATATCATATTTTTTTATTTAATATTTCTTTTTTTGTAGTTATTTTCAAGTGACCTATAACCTAAATCAAAGATTTTACAACAACATTAATAAATTAATTATATTTGAATTATTTTTATTATAATTGTGCTATATCTGTAACTTAAAACACTTATTAACTAATTATGACATATCATGACATATGAAGGATATATGAAGGACAATCCATGTAAATATATATTCTGTAAGAATTGTCATTTTCAACATTAATAATTAATGTTACGTCTTTCTAAGTTACAATTAACAATAAAAACTTTACTACGGCATAGATACTTGTCAAATAAGATCCCATTATACAATATATATTTTTTATGCCAATCAAAAAAAAACAATATTTTTTAATATTTATTAAGCATTCAGACTATTAGAACGTTAACGTCTACCTGTGACCACGGAGTAGTGTAAAGTGTTCGAAACGTCGGGTCACCAAACACGTATTTTGCGAATACTAAAATATAATTAATCCGGTTAAAATAGTTTCATTTAATAGTTAGATCTCGTTCAGAAAATATTAGTCGAGAAAGATTATTGCACATTATCAGAATGAAGTGAATATACGTTATTTCTTCTATTATAAAATTAGACCAGATCGAGAACGAACCGCAATCGGCATTATCATATAGAGAGAATAAAAACAACACTAATTTACTAGACACTTATACATATACTTTGTCTTTTTTATGGTAAAATATATTTTAAGAATATGTCTACAAAGTATTTATGTATTGTTTAAAAATTAAATCTTTCTTATACATATATATACAAATAAACTTCATTTGTGTTAAATTCAAAAGGAACAGGTTATAACATATGTTTAAAAAATAAATGCTTAAAGAGTTTTTATTGTGCGGTACAGGTAACTTTGTTAACTTATTGAATATATGAATATCTATACATATTCAGAAAATTTTATATGTAAATAATATGCACCGATACTTATGAAATATATAAATATAATATTAAATACAGATTAAAATTAAAACTAAGCACTTATAAATCTATTGTTTGAACGATAGCCATAAATGTGGACGCTATAAGGCACCAAGAGTGTTTAGAATATAATTTTTGGACTTTTCAGCGGTTTAGACCAGAAATGACCATTTTCCACTTTCAATATATATATTTTTTTTATATATATATATATAAGATACTTTTAAAATTTACATATATATAATGAATAAATATTATTATGATAAAACTGTATTTTTATATGTTTGTGAAGATATATGTATTAACAGTTAAATAAAAAATATGTAAAAATAACATGTTGTAACATTTGAACACTTAGTAATATTTATGCAACAATGAAGTCATGATAATATACACTATATAACTAATAAACAATTTTTAATCTGTAGAAATTCATTTATAGAGATACATATGAAAGTATTTCTTCTATAGGAAGGATTTAAGTTTAACCCTATTTTACTATCGACTTAAAAACGAAAAATGCATTTAAATATGGATAAATTTAAAAAATAACATTTAAATTAATATTATAGACACGTAACGGCTGAATGTCAAAAACTTATCATCGTTGCCTTTTTAATGGGGCGACGATTTGAAATAGTGACAATTTTGAGAAAGCTTTTCGCGAACAAGTACTTTTATTTCAAGTTATGAAAAATACCATCTTTCCACTGTTGGACAGAAGAACCCAACATGTCTAATACGAGGTTCTCCTTTTGGGCACAGAACTAGAATTACGTCTCCAATATGTGATTTAGATTGTTTTCTCCTATGGTTAAAGATGAAAGTTCTCTTTACTTACTATATGCTATGTTTCTTTTGGTAGGATTATTTAATATGCTTATTTATTTGTTATATATAAACTCTAAATAATGGCACTATAAGGAATGTGAAAGATTTTTTAAAGCAGTCTATGAGACTAAATAAGGAAATTAATTTTTAATGCATTTTGGTTCTCATACGCAAATGGCGCGAATATTTAATCAATGTCAATTTCTGAAATATAAAACAGAAGTAATCCATCAAATATGTTTTGTAACTTTTCCAAAAGGTCGGTACCAAATTATAATAGCAACTTAAAACGCTACTTTCAAAGAATTTGATTTCAATAATGTTTTTCTTTCATTTTCACCTTAATTTAAATTAAACTAATGCCAAGAAAACGACATTTTATATGTCTTTTATATATGTGTTCAATACTATGCATTTTTTCATGTAAATAAGTTCGATTTATTAATTATAAGGTTTGACATACTAAGTTGAAAAAATTCAAATATTTTTATTATTCACTTTTTGGCAAGAAATGGCTCATTCCCACATAATTCCATTTTAATTAAAGAGTATTTTATTTTTTTCATTAGGAATTACTAAATACCCTACGAGTATATTGTCATGTAACTTTAGAATCGCTTAGTTTATCTAAATGCATATAATTAATTTATTTATTCATTTGACTAGGAAGAGCTACTTGAACGTCAAAATTATCATTTTTTTCTTAGAAGCTAAAATAGACATTTCATTCGGCCTAAAACATGGCCGCGCCTAATAATCGATATTTACTATTTTAATAACAAACAATACTATATATCAGCACATTTAGTTACCAAAAAATATTGGTATAAGAATTATCTAACACCGAAAAAGTTTAAATATCTCATTAACGAATTATTTTTTTAATTCATTTATCCGAATATGACCAATAGATGTCTGTATATAATTTATGTATGATGTGTTCTGGTAAAAGCATTGCATAGTGAGGAACTACAGAAGTCCCCACGCGGCACAAACGGGTTAGCGTCACGTCGTTTGCTGTCAGGCAGTAAGAAAACCACACTCACAGCAATAATCATGTGCCAGAACGAATGTACTATCTTGTAATTTTGTTCCGTTTGCAAAAACGCGTAACAAATCAATCCAACAGACACCAAAGCGAGACCTAAAGGCATATATATCGTGTAATATGAACGTGGAAACCTCATCATTTTCGTCTTATCATAGTCCAAATACCAACTTATGAAGATAGTTAGAGCTCCAAACGCGACTGGAAACGCGAAAGCAAAGAAGGAGTGCATGTTCCAAGTCGTCAAGAGGGCTATGATGATCGCGCCTACGATTTGGAGGAAAGAGCGAAGCTTGATGCTAATAATGCTCATTGCCAGCAAAGTTACCCAAAAAGACATGAGACCGCAGTAGAAATCACCAAATTGTAGTATATTCCCTTGTATAATGCAATACGCGACCTGTACAGGCGCATCGCAGGCATGGTAGAAGGTGGAAAATATCATGGTAAATGCGTACATAACAGCTTCTATGAAGTACAAACGTATGGTTGCGGTGTAAATGGAGAAGAAAAACAGAAGGTTACTTAACGTCAGCAGAAGAACAGCGACTATCATGTAGATGTGACTGTCTATTCTTGAGTCGTCTGAGCAGTCCCAACCTGGAAGCAAAATATTTTAAATATATTTTTTTTTATATATAAATGAATAAATAATAAGGACATTTTTTCGTTACCGACTATAAGATAATATAATAAATTGATATACAATTGACTTTTTATGTTGCAAGATTTCATCATATCTTCGAGATTTATATCAACAATTACACAAATAGAAATTTAGTTTTATTTTCAATCATAAATATACTTTGACTTTTCACTAGGACTTAGGAGGTGAGTCATTCAGTCTCGAAAATTGTAAGATGTGTAAAAAAAACAAAAAATACTTACCACCATACCCAGCAGAACAGGAGCAGTATGAAATAACAATTCCACTAAAGGTATTATATCCACAGTTGCCATGGTTACTGCATCTCCCGTTCACACAGGACGTCGACGACACTGACACCACCACCGTCGCATTGCAATCAGTCTCACCGTCCCTTATAATTTCTGAATCACTTGGATCTATAGCCGTCTCTTTTGTGTCCACATAATATTTTGTTCCATTATTCGACGTGCGACAAGGACAGACGACATTGTCACAGAATAGCCTTAGCGTTAAATACCATAAGCCTCCTTCTGGGTATGGGATTATAAGTTTATCGTAAATAGAATCTGAATCTGTACTATTCAGGACGAATAAAGCAGGTTTAAGATGATCGTTGTATTTGCAATGACCACTTCTTAACGGTATGCTAGCGTGGTCGATGTCCAAACAAATGACCACTTTTAGAAATGGGTTCTCTTCAGTAAATTCTAAAAGCGATCCCTTCTGTAACTCTCTTTTATACCCCATATAGTATTTCAAGCTCATCAACAAGCTTGTTTCTATTGCTAAGCTACCACCGATATCTATGAACTGATTTATTTTAAACCTCAAAGATCTTACTTCATTTGAAGTTATATTAACTAAGCTAGTAACATCTCCTAGATCAGTGGTAGCTATACCATAGTCAAACGTGAAAAACCTGTCTTTGTTATCTCTCATGAGATCTATTAACTCTACATTATCACCCTCATTATCATAGTCTGTGGCGTACGATTCACAATCAACTATATGTGACGTGTTGCCTTCTATATATTCAATAAGAATGAAATGGGCAGCAGTTGGGAATGTATGGAAATGAATAACTTGCTGGTTATCCAATCTTGGATCAAAAACACAATATAATATGTAATTATCCTCCGTCGGATAAGACTCAGGTTCTACACGAACCGTTAATTTTTTGACCGTCGTTGTAGTATTTACTACGTTTATATCTAATTTTATTGGTTCCAGACTGTCTTCAGCGCGGCATTTGTATAGTGCTGGTAAGGACGCGTAGTCTACGTTCAATCGTCTGTAACAGTCAGTGTATCGCGAGGACTCATCAACTTTTGTTTGAAGATCTGTGTAAAGAATTGTGTTGCAAGCCGCCACTAAGCCTGTAAGATAAATAAGGTAGTGTTTAAACGAAAAATAGATAAACGAAATTAATTTCTTAAGAGGATAAAAGTACACACAGTCGTTAGTACATATCCCAAGCAATTTAATCAATTGAAAGTAATTGAAATAAACTACTGCTAAACTCGGTAATTGTCAAATTATACATATAGAAACTTTGTTCTCCTATTTCTGTTCATTTTAGGGGTACAAGCGTTTAGCAATTCAAATTTCTTAATACCGAGACGGTCTCGGTTTATTTTTTTTGAACGCGGCGTTAAGTTCCACAGTTCAGAACACAATATCTCGAATTCGACAGAAAGCAAAAACGTAGAGCCTTGATAAAGTTTCAAAGTTTCATACTCTCCGAAAAAAGCGTAAACCGACGGGGCCGATGTAGAAAAAAACCAAAGATCCCAATCCCAAGAACCCAATTAAACATTTTCTTCAAGTAAACAGTGTGAACATTTCACCTAAGTAATCATTTATATATCAATACAAAGCATAAAAAAAGCAAAGTGTAATCGTAATTGGAAGAAATGACAGCTTCACGTTTGTTACCGCATAGAAGGGTAAGCCGAATTTCGAATACAAGGCATTACGTGTTCAGAAGACGACAATTTCGCGCTTTGTCTCACTACAGCAGTTAAATGGAAATAATTTAAATATAAAACAAAATACACATTTCAAGGTATTTTTTTTCTTTTTTAACTTCACGCTTTAACCCGCTTGTAGCAGGGTATGCAGAGGGAACCAGAGAACCTAGTGTTAAGATGAGTGTCTTTTCTTCTTTTTTCATTCTCTTTCAATTCCTTTCCCCACTTTCCGCCGACTTTCAAGGTAAATAATATTCCAATAAGTGACTATAGATTAACCATTACAATTCACTTACACACGCTTTAACTGTACCACAAAACATCTAATAATCTAATGATAGCGTCCCAAGACAAGCTTGCCAAATAGATATTGTTTTACAGTAATTATATCGCAATTATAGTTATAACAAGCGTTATTGTATATGTTTATTTCTATGTAGTTACGTGACTACCTATTTACATATGTATAGCTATCTATACTAATATTATAAAGAGGAAACCTTTGTATTTTTGTATGTATTTTTGTATGTTTGTATTGAATAGGCTCAAAAACTACTGGACCGATTTCAAAATTTCTTTTACCATTACTTAGAGGGATTCTTCCGAATCCGTATAGGCTATATTTTATCCCGGAAAATAGATAGGATTTTTCGCGGTAGTGAAAATTGTGGAGTAAGTCGATAAAAACTGCCGTACGTTAACGATTCACGCGAACGCTGCCTAAATGGTTAGAGATGTATGGTTGACTTCTATAGAAAAGTTGTAGAACTCAATAATCTCTACAAAAAAGTCCGCGATAATATAAACCAAACATTTATATTTTAGCCATTATAACCACTTTTCCATAGAATAAAAGTAATTAAAATTATTAGCCTATGTTTATTGATCGTATTATCGTCAAATAATAATCCTTTTCCAAAGAAACTATTTGTTGAGCGAGATTGTTTCAATAGCTATAAAATACTTTTTGTTTTTGTTTCAATCGGACAATCCATTCAAAAGATATTACGAATTTAAAATTGTAATTGGTATTAAAATGAATGATGGCCGCCGGCCGATATGTGTCGCACGGCGAAACCGCAGGGGAGGGGGGTGCACATCTATGAAGCAGGTTGCCGGTCTCTACGCAGCGGACGCGGCCAAATCGAGTAAATTTACTGAAATTTTTTTTCGGAGAGCTTAAAAAATAAATGTCCGTGCTAAGCCGGGGCGGGTCGCTAGTCTATTATATACCCAGTCGTTTACATATGGGTATCGTCGTCGTGAGTCGTTTACATTTGTTTTTTGTAGGAAAGACAAGGCATACCAGCGTTTGGATCAATCGATGATAACTGATCACCGCATGACACAGGGTTGTTGGTACAACCCAAACCAGAGGAGCTACAGGTGTATTGCCGGCCTTTTAGATATTCGTTAATAAATTCTTAAGAAATTACAAGGAAGGAATACAAGAGATACGTACTAATATCCCTTGCTTTCCTGTTATAATTGCAAAAAAAATGTGAGAATAGACGGATTATTAGTATTTCACACAAAATACAAATAAAAATTTTATTAGCGTTTATAGTAAACTTAGAAAATTCTTTAATGGCGGGAAGATTACTTAATAAAATTTTATATTTTTACTACATAATAAGAATAAGGAGTTAAAAAATGAAACATCTCTTTGAGATTCTTTTGTCAGAATTATTAAAATGAAGCTAATACCTAATCAAAATCAACCAGTTCAAAATCAATCAGGTTTTTAAAGGGTCGGCAACGCGTAAGTGATGCCCCTGGTGTTGCAAGCGTGCAAGGCCACGGTAACCACTTACCATCAGGTGGGCCGTGTGCCTTGTTGCCACCGTCGTGGTATAAAAAAAAAAAAAACCAGTGGTTATATATTTTCTACATATGTACATAGGTATATAGTGCTGTTAACAAAGTCGTGTCAGATGCATTTTGCCGGGCAGTAACAGTCATTTAGAACACCTACAGTAATTGAATAAAATAAGCCACGCTTACAAGTGGGTCGGATGTTGTCACAATCACTGCGATCTCAACGAGGCCACTGTAGGGCATCCATCATTGTTACTCTATTATGCACTCCGATTCGGATTTACTATACAAACACAGACTATTTGATATATTTATATAGCAGCTACATGCTTCTTCCCGTAAAACAGGGTAGTCAGAGACGACCTAGTGTTAAGACACTCCGTTCGCAGCTTTCTCTCCGAATTCAAGACGAATGGCTGGGAATCGAACACACAACCTCTCGCGTTAACAGCCTAATAAATAAATTATAGCATATTTCATATCATAAATTTCCGGAAAAAAAATTAGAGAAATTAGGATTTTATACGAATATATAAAGAAGATATCGAGATAACAAGAATAATTTCTTTTTTTATTATTTATTAACCAACGGATACTCTCATACCCAACGAATACTCTCATACTTTAGCCATATAGCTCGGAGACAACCAGATAGTCTGGACAAACTATTTGTCGTTGGCAAAATAGATGGAAGAAGACCTAGAGACCGAACGCCCAGCCGATGGTCTGACACCGTCAATGAGATCACACGACTCCCCATTGTGGAAGCGCTCAGGCAAGCCGAAAATAGGGTAGCATGGAAAAAGCTCGTTTACACCTCCATTATGATTCATCAAAACGGGCACGATCTTTTGAGAAGATTATTTTACCTTTACGCATCGATCGCAATATAAGTTAAAGGCAAGGTCAAAAATAAAGGCAATAGTCTTATAAAGTATACATAAAAACTTACCCTGTTGTTCAACTTTTTGCGTCCTTGGATCTTCCCACTTAATATACGCCATTGCATACCATATACCAGGCTTGGGGTTTTGCAAGGAAAATGTGATGTTCGTCCCATCAGACGTAAGATTCAACGTGTACATAATATGACGAGTGTCTACATCTATGAAATTCTTTGGAAACGGGTACCCATCTGGATTTACTGTTGGAAAAGAACCGTGCTTCAAGTGTACGATCACCTCTTGAGGACTGCATGATCCTGAAAAAAATATGATATTTTTATGTATCTTTTAATATTTCAACATCATTTAGTACTTTATTCGTTTTTGGAAATAAAAAGAAATGGACGCTCAACAATTTTAACAACTAAAGTTCAAGTAGCTTATGTTGGCAATGGAAATAAAATAAAAATATATAAAATAATTGTTAATCATAGTTTACTTTAAAAAAATCATTCAATTAATTTTGTTTTGTCTTACTTAATGCCAAATTTTCAGAGACATTGTGTTTTAAGCCAGTGAGAGGTACACTGTAGCACCTGCTTTGACTTGCCAGACCAATGAAATAAAGTTTCCATTGTTTTGGAACTATTATTTATCTTATTTTGTTTGACATATATTTATTTTATTAATTTAAACTTTTATAGAATTTATTTAACTCTTCAATGACTGATTGGTAGGTTTAGTGTTTGTGTTGTAAAGAAAAATAAATAATTATAATCTATTTTCATCTTGTTGCTGTGATTCTGAACCTACAATTGTAATATATATTTTATAATACACATATTATTATATATAGTAAGTTATTTACCTAATATTATACTATAATATATATAAAAAAGACTTTTTATAGAACTATTATCACTTAATTTTTAGCACATTTACGAAGGCAGCATTAGCAGGTTACTTTCAAATTTAGTTAGGCAGAGAGGAGCACGGAAAGTGGAGATGAATGTTAATGCGCATATTAAAGGGGCCCCTTGAATCTACACTCGGGTTGTAAGTCTCAGGCACTCTCCAAACCCCTCTCTGCAATGCGATGGGCCCAGCACCCACACAGTGAACCTATGGATTGCTAAGGAGTTTTTTCTCATATATAAGTAATTACTATTATCCAAAATTGTCCACCACAACTATGAAATTAAATGAAAATATCAAAAAATCTATTTTATCAGGCTAAAATGTAAATTTCATATTATATAAGCTAAAACAAAGTTCATTACTAATAAGTAGCGATTGCATCACAAATTCGCTAAGTGGGATGACATGTTACAAGATATTATGAACTTCCTGCCATTAAGAAATTATATGAAACAGTATAGGTCAAGTTAAGATGTTCTTGTTAAAGCGGTATCATTATTTAACTTGTTTATTGTGTTAATAAAATGTTGATCATTTGATAATGTTTATGTTAATTAATGAGCTGATTTCCCTAAGTATGTGCCTTTTCATCTATAGATGAATTTATTAATTGGTGTATAACACATGAAAAGTATAAAAAATTGGCCATAAAAATAATGATTAAAGAAGGAAATATGTACACAAGTATATGAATTATTTTTATATTTCCATGTAAATATGATATTTTTAAGGTGAACTTGTCAAACTGTTTATAAGTGCTGTAGAATTAAGTAATCAATAAACAAAAGATTATAAGTATCAGTCCATATCTATATGTTCTTTCAATAAGTATTAATTAATTATATTTCTATGTATTGAATTTACAGCACATACTTTTAACTTAAATAATTATTTAAGTTAAAAGTAACTACAATAATCACTTTTAATTATTTAAAGACCTATTTTTATTATATTGGAATAATGCTAAATTATAAATATCCTGTATTAATTAAAACAGACTGAATATTTACAATCCTCCTAATATTTCAAAGACTGAAAATAATTGTTAAATGGAAAGAGAGATTTATATTATATTCAGAAAGTAATTTCTGTATATTTACTGTATACTAATTTTCTTTCATTATCAAGGTTTATTTATAATCTAATTTGGACACAACACAGATAAAGGCAAGCTTATCTTATCTTTTTTTGTATTACCTAGTAGTAAAAATAGATTTATTTTTGATGGAGGATCTTCAGATATTGTTTTAAAATTTGTATCTGTTTAATATTGTAAACCTAATACAGACTACATACTTATTAATATTATTATTATTTTAAAATATGCATATTAATAGACAATTGAAAAAGGATATAACTATGCAAATAATAATATTAAATAACTATACATCTTAAAATAAACTTAACAAGTAACACACATACCTATGTTATTGAGATGCAGTTCCTCTGATTGAAATGTGAAACGAGCGTCACTCACATCGTTAACAACATGATAAAATACAAGAGACACAGTGCGATAGCTCCTATACATGTACACGTCGATTCCAACATGCCTGGTCACCAATTGATATCCTTCTAAAATTACAGGACGTGTGCTCATTAACTGTTCAATTATTCTTCTCTTCTTATCTTCGATCTCAGCTTCGGCATCACTGTTACCGGCCACATAATAAACAAGAAACACTAATATATAAACAATTCTTAATTTACACTTTAACATTATATATAATTTAAATTAAATATTAATTTTGAATTTTAAATATTTTTCATTTATATTTGTTTGAAATACGACGGCAAATTTTGACCAATTTTGTGTTTTTTATTTTTTTCCCAAATTAAAACATTAGTTGGACATTGGCGATCGATAGACTTGCGCTGTGCGCCGTTATCTCTTGACAATTGAAAATTGACATTTGACTTACTGTTGAGTGTTGACAGTTTCCTTATTGATAATCTATGGTTCACAGTGCAATGCTGTATCTCCATTCTACGCAATGCTAACATTATTCAGCTTTTCATTAATATGGATAATATTTCCTAAAAGATTAAAAGATTTTTTTGTTGAAAAAGAACTAAATTATGTAATTATTTAAAACCATCATATTTTATAAAGTAATTTTTCTAACAAAAATAAACGATATTAATCTACTAAGCTGATAAAATTAAAATAATGTGAATAAATACTAGCTCGCTTTGTAATATTTTAATAATATTCGCACCACAATTATTATTGGTTTGCAAGCAATATGTCTTACATCTGATAATTATTTTAATGGTTACACTAAAAAACCAAGGTCGTAATATAAAAATAAAATTATGACACTTGGTAACATTATGAATTGGAAAACCTTTTTGCTGTTTGGATTCTGCGCGCGCATGTCTCGCTCCCTCGCAATTGCATAAATTTTCGAAGTTTGGTCTTCGCAGAATAATGGCTTCGATTATAGATTCGAAGCCCGCAGAAGTAAACGGTGAATGCCCGTGTTCGACCAAAAGATATAAAATGGAAAATAATAATAAAGTGACTGTGGTCCTGGGTGCCCAATGGGGAGACGAAGGAAAAGGAAAAGTGGTGGATCTTCTTGCGGTAAACTCCGACATCGTGTGCCGCTGCCAGGTTATATACATTTTAGTTTATTATTGTTTTATTTACAAAAAATATTTCTACGGCAGCTTCTTAAAAAACGGATATTTATTGTGACACATTCAAACTATCATTAATTCATAAGTAATTGGTGAAGATTGTTCAAAACAATCTTTGAGGTTATAAATGTAATTGTAATGTTTTTCTTTGCTATTATTCAAAACAATACTTTTTTTCACGCCTATTGTAATAATGTTTTATTTTAAATTTCAAGTTCACTCTTATTGGAATACAGTGGGTATAACTGGCAAAACGCCAGTTTGTTTGAAAATATTGCGAACTTGTTTATGTTACTTGCTGAAATTAGTGCCATAACAGTATTGTTTTTTAAGTTGTATAAATCTTCACGTAACACAGTTATTACATAACAATCGTGCGCATTTCCCGCGGATGCTGCATTCGTTATTCTTTTAATCATGTGACCATGATTGATGTGTATGGTTATACGTTTTGAAACGCAAATAGATGTCATGAACAGTGACCGCTTAATTGTGGATTATTGCCAAGGTCTGGGGCATTATTGTCATGCTCCCTGGCTTTTATATTTTTTGCATTTTATTACTTCAATGTAGCTACATCTTTTTATAAATACTTTTGTTGTTGAATCTATAAATGCAATGCTATTAAAAGGTGAGTATGTCTTTCTTATATAATCTGTAATAATGATATAATAAAGGATTTCAATTTTTAAATTTTGCATTATGCTTTGTCTTATAAATTATAATTTAAGTAATTTATTTAACTATGTCATCAGTGTCTTGATAAAACCAACGCTAACCAGTAATTGTGATAAAGTTTGTTTTGGTTTGTTACCCAATTCACTCCTATGATACTGGAGTTAACCAGTCTGTGATTGATTTATGCCACTGTGTTTATAGAGACAGCAGCTGTATAATTGAACTCACTGAACTCCAATATTGTAAGTTGTTGCTGATAAGCATGTTTTACAAATATTGGAAAATACATATATGTATTTGAAGTGGAATTACACATTCCACTTTTTTCCAATTTTGTTAAAATATAAATATCTTTTCTTTTTCAAAACAAAAAAGTGAAAATGTTTAGTGAGACAATGTGTGGTGTTGAGTTCTCTTATTTAACATGCAATGTCTCTAATTCAGGCAGAAAGTGAAGAATGGAGTGTCTTAACACTATGTTCTTGTGTCTAGTCTGCTACATGGGATAAAGCAAGAAGTTTTTCTTTTTCAAAAAAAATTTTTTTCTAGCTTCACTTGACAATTCAGACATTGCGTGCTGAGCGGCGTAACTCAATGCCGCGTTTTGCCTTGTTATCAAACCCAGGAAATGAAAATACTAAACTTACATTTCCTGGAGTAAGAATCAAACCTAAAACTTGTCATGCTTACAATCCTTCACTTGTGCCTCTGTGCCGTGAGAAGTGCTGAAAAAGCATAAATGTTAAAAACATACTTGAAAATTACAAGTACATTGTTATTACAATGTTGAATATGTTTTTTTATCAAAATAATAAAAATGTTGCCTCATAAATGAGTCATAAATTAAATTTGCAAGTTTAGAAAAAATTGATTTAGACATGGTTTCTAGATTACAATTAACCATTACTTTGCTTTTGTTAAAATAGAATATACATATTGATTTACTGCCTGCTATGGTACAGAGGCACACGTAAAACTGTAAATGCGATATGTTGTGGGTTCGATTCCCACTCCAGGAAGTGGAATTTTTCATTACCTGGGCTTGGTAACAAGGAAAAGCGCCATTGAGTTCCGCCACTCAGCACGCAACACCTCAATTCGGCGGAAAGTGGCCAACAGAGTGTCTCAACACTAGGTTCTCAGGTTCCTTCTGCCTACCCTGCTATATGCGGGATACAGCGTGAAGCTATGTATGTATGTATATACATATTGATACCTCCTTTATAAGTTTTTGTAAGCTACTGAAATACAATTTATCCATCCATAGAGGCCATTATGGAGTATTAGAAGTGTTACTGTAAACACAATTGATCATGGGTTTGATTCCCACTCGGGGAAAAGTATATCTTTAAATTATTATACTCTGATAAGCGGTCAGAAAAAGTGTGGTGTTGAATTTTGCCATCTAACTTCCTATATCATAGTGTGGTAGGTGAAAGCCCTAGGTTGTCTCTGTATTTCTCATGTAATGCTGGATAAAGCTGCTGTTTTATTTGATATGATAAACAATATTTTGTGGCATACAACAAGTAGGTAGGAGATATCAATATGTTTTTATTTTTTTTCTATGTAAATTAGTTTTAAGCTGTCTATTGAATATTTTATATTTTACTTTTGAAAATAGCTTATGAAATTTATTAACTATTTTTAGATGCAGTTAAAAATAAAATTTAACAAGTAAAAAATAATAACCTTTTGATATTTTTTAAATAATTAAAAAAAAACGAAAGTTGATCGAGCTAAGACTTCTTGTACTGATAGTTATACTCCTATATATAGACTTTGAAGTTCTTGTGTAAAATCCACATATTTATCACAGAACTTTGATAACATGATTTAAGATTATAATACTTTAGATAAGTCATTTGATAAAACTTTAAGAGAAGCTAATGAAGCTAATGTTCAAGCCTCAGTAGTATTATCTATAATGTCTTATATGCAGTGGTTACAGGTTCAATCTCCACCAGGGAAAATTATTATATTTGAATTATCTTCAATTCTCTGGGTCTTCCAAGGCAAATTGTATCGTGAGTAACGTCATTTGACACGCAATGTCTTTGAAATAGAAAGTAGATAAAGGAGTGTCTTAAAATTAGTTTCTTACTGTCTATCTAGCTATATATATACAAGTTGTGCATGAAGCTAATAAAATAATAAAAAAAATAATAGTTTCACGCTTTATCCCTCATAGCAGGTTAGTCAGAAAAAACCGAGTGCCAAGGCATTCCGTTCGGCGCTTTCCGCCCGAATTCAAAACATTGCGTGGTAAGTGGCGGAATTCAACGCCACGCTATTCCTTACCACAGCTCAGAATTGAAAATGATTTGAATATAATTATTTCCCCGAGCAGAAATCGAACCCACAACCAAACGCGTTTACAGTCAGGCGCTCCGAATGACCTTAAATATATGATAACATTATAAATACACGTTTATCAAATTCTGTCACAACTATACTATAAAGGAAACATAGCATTTGTCCTTTTAAGTCACTGTTTATAATCCAAGAGAGCTTAGAGAGATTAAGATAGATTATTTGATATATTACGCCATTGTGTATTGAGCCTGTATCTGGTTATTCACGATATTAGCAGGTTTATTCCCCATAGGATGAATATTTAGATTTATTCTCTTTTAGTGTTCCCTACTATCTTGAAGGAAACAATATGCCAAATTTAACTTTTCTACGCCCGGTAAATAGTTTCGGCTGTGCATTGTCTGTCAGTTACTCTGTAATGAAAGTGTTTTATATACAATATATCTATGTAATATATCGAGTGTTGTAACACTAAGCTCTCTCTGCTACTCTTTCTATGCGCGGAAAAAAGGATTTCATAATTATTACTAAAAAAAAAATATATATACTACGTTTGTATAATACCAATTACTAATTTAGACATAATAACCATAGAATAAATCAAGAGTTTTGTATTATGTGTAATACTTAAGGATATTGCTCCTTGCAATACAATTTTTCCTGACTGTATACGCGATTAGTTGTAGGTTCGATTCCCGCTCGGGGAATATATTTTTTATTTATTTTCATTTCTCCGTTCTTGTAGGGTAAGTGGCGTAGATTTGCCACTTCTCCACCCGAAATGTTTCGATTACTTAATTCATATTTGTTACATGTTCTGTGTAAAAATAATCAATGAGTATATTCCAAAGAAAATCTCTCACTTTCTTTTTTTTCTTATTTTCTACTAGATATTTTTCGTTATATTAGGGCAAAATCACACAAAATATTTATATGTTATGTATTTTGTTTGGTGGTAGGAGGTTCATCCTCCGTCTGGCTCGCGACCACTATCATGTCAAAGACGAACCGCCAAATATCTTATGATGTGTTCCGGTTCGATGGCATGTAAGCCAGGTTTTCCCCTTTCCCACCCATCCTTTCCCCAAAATGTGGTGGTTCCGATAGCGGACTACTACATTATCCTCCCTTTCCATCTGTATCCTCTAGGTTGGCAACGCATCTAGTACATCTCTGGTGTTGTAGATGTTCATGGGCGAAGGTAACCACTTAACATCAGGCGGTCCTTCTGCTCGTTTGCCATCCGGTATCCATTAAAAAAAAAAAAAAAAATATGTGCTATTGAAATAATAATGTAAAATTTTCAACTAGACCCGTTAAGTACTTTTTCGGGAGAGTGCTAAACATACATGATGTATGTATTCACTTCATTCGCAAACTTTCGCAACTTATTATTTTTCGATTTTTATTAAACAAAGTGAATGATACTTTCTTGTAACAAATCATTCGTTTTCCGTAAGTACCTATTTAATTAATTGATGGCTTTTAGATTTATATATTTGATGTAAATAATATTTTAAGATTGATTTAAATAATACTTGCATTACCAATATCTATATATAAATACGTGAAGCAATAACTTTAGACCCCTTTTAACAAAAATTACGCGGACGGAGGAGTATGAAACTTGGCACACTTATAGTTTAGATACAGAACGAGTGCAGAATGCTAACATTTTTTTAAATAATGCATAAAAAGTATATTAAATTATCAAAATAAATGTTACACACACTACCATGGTTTGACATCCATATTTATATAAAGTGACATATATGTGACGCAATGCGCTAATATTAACGCATTTAGGGGGATTAATTCACAGAGTAGTTTCTTTGGTGTCAAAAAATGTTTGCTCTAACGGAATTTCGATACAGATTTATTTAATGCTTAGGCATCTTGTTATGTTAAATGCTTAGGTTAATGGAGGAGATTATATTAAAATTATGATCTATAAAAGTAATAAGTTACATCTATAAATGCTTATACGTTTTCTAAAAATGTTTTTTTTTTTTAATATTAACAACATTTTGAAGCCAAGAATATAGTTAAAAATTGGTTCCATCTGTGAGCCATCATGTGGAGAAAAATTACAACATAATTTTTATACGCACATAACATACATACATACATAGCCTCACGCTGTATCCCGCATATAGCAGGTTAGGCAGAGGGAACCTAGTGTTAAGACACTCCGTTGCCCACTTTCCGCCGAATTGAGGCATTGTGTGCTGAGTGGTGGAACTGAACGCTGCGCTTTGCCTTATTGCCAAACCCAGGAAATAAAAAAATCAATTTCCTAAAGTAGGAATCGAACCCACAACCTGTCGCGTTTACAATCGCACGCCTGTGCCTCTGCGCCACGAATGGTTTTTATAGTAATTCCTATAATTTGCTAGTATGTACTAATATAAATTTCATTATTTTTATTTAAATAATTATAATTTATTAGTATCTACTAATAACAATTTTATACTTAACCCCTGTCTTTAATAATGTCTGTAATAACGCCTGTCGTGGCGCAGAGGCACAAGTGTGCGACTGTAAAGCGACAGGTTGTGGGTTCGATTCCCACTCCAGGAAATGAAGTATTTTCATTTTCCGGGTTTGGTAACAAGGCAAAGCGCAGCGTTGAGATCCGCCACTCAACACGCAATGCCTCAATCTGGCGGAAAGTGGGGAACGGATTCGTTGAAAGAGAACGGAGTGTCTTAACACTAGGTTCTCAGGTTCCCTCTGCCTACCCTGCTATATACGGGATACAGCGTGAAATTAAAAAAATATATATATATATTATACTTGTCCGTCCGCATGATTGTTGAAAAAGGGGTCCTTAATTTTTCGTTCACGTTTTAGTACAATGATAAAGTAATTAACAACTTTGTATACAAAGACCATACACAAGTCACTTATGATAAGCGTTTAAAGGCATGCAAGATTATCATATGACTTCAACAAGAAACTTCATTGTAATACATATTACATTTTTTGTTTATCCTTAGCATTGAAATAATTTTGAAGCCTGTCGTGGCGCAGAGGAGGGGGAGGGAACGGAATGTTAAAAAAGAGCGGAGTGTCTTAACTAGGATCTCTGGTACTCTGCCTACTCTGCTATGTGCGGGATACAGCGTGAAGCTAGCTGACTTGTTAGTTGACTAATTCTGTAAGCCTAACATGAAATGGGTACTTATTTCTTATTAGTCACAACTCACAAGGATAATAGCGATAATATATCCTGTTTGTAGAAAATATAATATATGTAGAATTACTATAAAAAATAAACAGTATTTTCATGTATTTCACTGTAACAATAGATAAAATTCTTTTTTTTTTGTAATTTTATCGCCGTATTACTTATTCATATATTTTATTTTATAATATGAATTAAACTGTATAGATAGATATGAGTGCAATATGCCAGGAAAAGAGAACGTAGACGTCAATACACTCCGTTCTCTTTGCCATTTGGGGGATTATGCGGGAAAAGGGTAAAGCATCTTCTTCTTAGTTCGTTAAAAAAAAATTGTTTATGATTAAATCGTGTTACTTATACTTATTTTAATAGAAATATAGCGTTAAATACAGCCACTTAATACACAATATCTCTAATTCGTACGGAAAGTGGAAAATGGAGTATCTCCACTAGGCTCTTTGACTATACCAGTATAAGGGAAAAAACTTGAAGCTTTAGAAATAAACAGGATTATAATTTTTCTCTATTAATTTTTAACTAAGCATATGTTATCTATATTTTAACCATAAGGATTTTATTTTATCGTATTTTGCAAATACAAATAATATCACGTGCCGTATCGTAAACTTATTATCGATTGCAATCGACACTTCAGAGAAATCTCGAATAGATGTCTATTTTCAAGGTCTATTAGCAATTTAAGTTGTTATTATTTTTATTGTGATGAAATGGCGAGATAATGAAACTCGCTGATAATGAAAGTGGATGGATATTATTACTTTAAAGATTTGTAACAAATAATTTTGTGTCAATTGTCTAATGTATTTACGTACTATAAACAAATGTAATATTATATCTTAATTCATTAATCTTAAATGGGAGGAAAGTGGAGAACTGAGTGTCTTAACACTACTTATATTTCGGAAATGCTGATGATTTTTGATTTAGGAAGTTTTATGCTATGATTTTGCACCGCATTGTGCCCGCTTTTATCTATAGATCCCTCCAATAAGGTTGCCTGGAAGAGATCACTTTTAGTGATAAGACCGCCTTTGTGCATTTATTAAATTGTAGTAAATTTTTGTTCTTTATGTATAATTTCAAGTGTGCAATAAAGTTTTTATCTATCTATCTATCTATCTATGATTGGTTTAATTTAATAATTATTAAATTTTGTTTACAAATAATGATTGACTTTTTGCACATGATTTGATTCAAAATTTGCACATGTGTCCGGATTGGATCTCAATACAATATTTTCATTAGTCGATATCTTTGATAGGGCAACCCAGACAACTTAATATTAATATTACTTAATATTAATAAGTATCCATTCGTTACTAATAAAGACAATAAAAAATGTAATTTTCATGTATCTGTTTTAATTTTAGGGTGGCAACAACGCTGGACACACAGTCGTGGTGGATGGTAAGGAATTCGACTTCCATCTCCTTCCCAGCGGTATCATCAATCAAAAATGTATCTCAGTCATAGGTAAGACTCTTTGTAAAATATTGCTTATTTTCAACTAACTAATTATTTTTCACCCGAAATGTCTCGATCATTGCGTGTGCAAGTGGCGGAATTCAACGCCGCGCTGTGCCTTAATAAGGCAGATAAGTGAAAATATATAGTTTAAATATAAATATTACCCCGAGTAGGGTTCAAACCCACAACCAATCGTGCTACAGTACATTCAGACGCTGACTCACTGTGCCACTATATTGGCATTCATTAACCGACTTCTAAAAAGGAGAATGCTATCAATTTCACAGCATTTTTTTTTTTGTATGTTATAGCATAACTTTACTGAGTGAACTATTTTGGATGATTCTTCTTTTATATGACAGCTATTGCTTTTGATGTAGTCCTATTTACATTTAGTTAAAATCGGACGTGTAGTTTTTGAGTTATTCGTAATAATTTTATTTTTTAGTGCATTTTAATATGCTTTTATATTTTTTTATTTAAACTTCTAAAATTACCTATAATGATAAACGCTTATCGATAATTGTAAATAAATACTCTTTGTCGTTTACTTAGTTAGTTATAAAGTATATTTTGTGATAACAGTATGTTCATAAGATCTTTGGTTTTCGCGATTTTTTCACGTTTTAAATGAAACTATTTTAATTGTATTAATTGCGTATATTTTGTTATTATTTATGGTAGTCGATTATAATATTAATTGCTTTATTTGGTCTAAATATGACCACGGACTAGTGTAAAGTATTCGAAACATCGGTTTTTCTGAAATTTATTTTGATATTCACGATTAAACCCGGTTTAAATAATAGCGTAAAACGAATATGTTGAATTAATGTTTATACAGCAGATTTAAAAAATTGCGAAATTACTATTAGAAAATATTCTTACAGATATTATAAATGTATATTAAAAACATAAATAAAACTACGAAATATGTATCGAATTTGAATATTAGAAATTAATGACACTTCTTACTTCTCTTGATAATATTTTTTTTTTTATAATTTTACGCTGTATCCCGCATATAGCAGGGTAGGCAGAGGGAATCTAGTGTTAAGACACTCCGTTCCCCACAATTCTTTAAAAGGTGACATCATTTTTCAGTAATTGTTTCATATTATAATTATTAAATCTAGTTGGTATCTAGTGGTTTATCGAGGGCCCCAATTAATCGTTAAGTAAGCCGCATATTGCTCCTACCTGGAACATAGGCCGTTAAATAAAAAAAACAATCAAAAATGTTGCCATAAATAAAATCGTGATTATCTAACTAAACAGATACCGGATATGGAAATTAAATTTTATATCACAGTTGACAGTACCGAGACACGGCAGGTACGGACCATAAAGTATGACAAACTAATCATTCTGTCCAAATTAATCGTAATATTGTTCCAATTTATGACGATCAACTCGAAAACAATTGCTTGTTAAAAGTTGTAAATGTTAGGCATTTTGCAGCCGACCTAGAAACTAATAATTCTATATCAAAAAATTTTATTGAGGACTGTCGTGGCGCAGAGGCACAAACATGTGACTGTAAATAAGACAGGCTATGGGTTCGATTCCCATGCCTGGAAATGAAAATATTAAATAGTATTTAGTATTTTCATTTCCTTGCACTGGTAATAAGGCAAAGCAATGTGAAATTCGGCGAAAAATGGGGAACGGAAATATTAAAAGTATACGGAGTGTCTAAACAGTACGTTCTCTAATTCCCTCTGTTTACCCTGTTGTGTGCGGGATACAGCTTGAAGCTGAAAAAAACAATTACTTAGACTTTATCGTCTTTATCTGTATCGTCGAATATAAACTAAACTACCTATTCTCGGAGTCCAGTTATGTTGAATAGAAACGGTAACTACAAATATAAGCTGTTTCTCCTAAGTTATTCCACTTGCCGCCCATTGAAATTTAAAGACGAAACGACGTGTAGACGATAAACGAGTAAAATTCAAACCATACTTTTCAACATTTATGACAATTTAGTGTTAATCGCACACATAAGAAACGAAAAACATTTCTATACACATTTTCAAAAAATTTTAGACTTCAACAACTTAAATTAACTTAGCTTCACGCTTTATCCCTAGCGGGGTAGTCGAAGAGAACGGAGCGCCAAACACTACGGTCCTTGCATACCTCATTCGCCTCGTCCACAGTCATTAACCTCTTCATACATGCCATCTGGGGGGTCAAACAAACACTAAATACATTGAGATGTTTTATATATGGTATGTGTAAATAATGAAAAAAGTACTTGTAGATATATTAAACAGCGATTAATGTAGTAATGATTGTTTTACTTCGTAATATCTTAATCTCGTATTTCTAGCTAAAAATATTCTCTTAAAGATTTATTATTTACCAGCTTTCCGCCCGCGGCTTCGCCCGCGTAATATTCGATTATATCGCGCGATATGATAAGGAGTATCCTATAGTCTTTCCCAAGGTCTAGACTATTTGTCAAAATTAGTTAAGTGGTTTATGTGTTGAAGTTATAAACAGTTAAACAATCTTACATGATTTTATGTTTGACAATAAGGAACTTCCATACAAACTTTCATCCCCTATTTCAACCCCCTCTATAATTTTTGTCGCGATAAAAAGTATCCTATGTCCTTTCCCAAGTTTAGTTCTATATTCATATCTAATTTCATCAAAATCGGTTCAGTGGTTTAGGCGTGAAAGCGTAACAGACAGACAGACAGTTACTTTCGCATTTATAATATTAGTAAGGATTTGTCATCAGAATAAAAAGAACATTAACAAAGCGATTAATTTTGCTAATGTCCATTTTCATGTAATTAAAAATTATAATCATCTATTTTGTCTAACTAAACCTATTTTCAACGACAATATACTAAAACAAAACAGTAAATCGAATCATGAACGAATAGATTGTTTTCGTTTTACGAAACAAAGTCGACTTTTAACTTTTAACGTCACGCAAACTAATTTAGTAAATAGCGAACGTAATGCTGGAACATTACCATTGCGAAACATTCCATAAACTTGGTTGTAAGATTGTATCCAAATATTATTGTAAAATTATATTTGAAAAAGCAACTATTGACTTTCTCGTTGGTTGTTAGGAGCCATCGTGGTACAGCGTCTGGTTGTGGGTTCGATTTACACTCGGCGGAATAATTATATTTAAATTATTTTCATTTCTTCGCTCTGGTCTTCAAAGAGCGGCGAGTTCTACCATTTAAAACGAGTTTCTTGACACTGGTTCATTTTGGCTACCCTGCATATGCGGGATAGAACATGAAGCTGCTTTTGATCGTAGGCTCTTCTCAACAGGACCAATTTTGCCTTTGAGCTCGTCTTAGATTCCTGTAGGACTGACAATACTGCTTATTAATCGACGATTAGAAAGTGTTCGTAATATGCCCTTTAGTCAAGAAGAATTTGGATTGTATATCAATATTTTTAACATACTTTTTGAAGTATGGTAAAGGAGGTTCTCAATTCGACAATTTTTTTTTGTCTGTTACCACTTACTGCACAACTTTTTACTGCTTAAGTCAAATTGATGATTTTTTTTTATATGATAGCTATTGTTACTCTGGCCTCGTTTAGATTGAGCTAAAATGTGACAAGTAGTTTATGAATTATTCCTAATAAATATACTATTTAATGCACTTTATGTAAAGTCGATTTCCTTTTTTATGAAAACTAATTAATATTCACGCATCGACAGGGAAAACCAAGTGACAAATAACTCCATCGAACTTTTCGCTAACTTTAACTCTATATACGCCTGTCGTGGCGCAGAGGCACAAGCATGCGACTGTAAACGCTACAGGTTGTGGGTTCGATTCCCACTCCAGTAAATGGTTTTTTTCATTTCCTGGGTTTGGTAAAAAAGCAAACCGTGGCGTTGAGTTCCGCCACTCAGCACGCAATGCGTCAATTCGGCGGAAAGTGGTGAATGGAGTGTCTTAACACTAAATTCCCTCTGCCTACCCTGCGATATGCGGGATACAGCGTGAAGCTGTTTTTGCGTATGTATGTATACTTTATCTATAGTGGCAATTGAAATTAAAACACACTAGCCCATATGTATGTACTTTTATCTGGACATGTTCAGATTAAACCTGAACAGTGACTTATTGGTTTTTTCCAAGTTGTTGATGTCATGATCTAAAAACGTAAGTCATTTTGACAACAGTTATTACAAAGTAAATATATTATTTATGGAATTCGATAACAAAAAGGTTCCGTGGAAAAATAAAATTCTGTTTTTACTTTTTTAATATTTTTAAGTGTTATTTATACTTAGGATATAATAACACATTTTTAAAAATCGGATTTTAATTTTTAATAACGTTGATTGATTGAGTGACAACAATATTATGAGATTAAATAAGTGAAGTGGGGAACGGAATTGTTGAAAGAGAATGGAGTGTCTTAACACTAGGTTCTCTGGCTCCCTCTGCCTACCCTGCTATATGCGGGTTACAGCGTGAAGTTAAAAAAAAAAGAATAAGTGAAAGTGTAATATTCTTAATTACATCTAGATGATGATCTTGACAGATTGTATATTAAAGTCATACAATTGTTACAAAAAGAAAACCGACCAAAGAAAATGCACAAAAAGTGCAATTATCTCAACTAAATTTTGATTGGGACCCTATCAGAAGCACTAGCAATCATATATAAAAAGGATTATCAAATTTGGTTTATCCAGTAAAAAGTAATCCTTTTGTGAAGACGTCTTAAAATATTTTTTTATATCCGCCATTTTTTTTCTATTTGTGCAAATATTTTCTTTACTTAGTTTTTTTTTTAAATTCACTAGGCAATGGCGTGGTGATCCACCTGCCCGGTCTCTTCGAGGAGTTGAAGAAGAACGAGCTGAAAGGCATGGCGGGATGGCAGCAACGCCTCATTATATCGGACAGGGCGCATCTCGTCTTCGACTTCCACCAACAGGTAATTTTTATGTTTGTATCGATTTGGGTTTTAGGTATTGGTATTGGTATTTTTTTAATGATAATGATTTTATATGGAGATATTATATTTAATGATAATTAAAATTTAATTTTAAATTAATTTAAATTGGCTTTAAACTTATTATATGACAGTAATATTACGCATAGCACGCTTGTGACGCGACTGGTTGTGGGTTCGATTGCCACTCCAGGAATTTTTAGTATTATCATTTCCTGGGTTTGGTAACAAGGCAAAGCGTGGCGTTGAGTTCCGCCACTCAACACGCAATGCCTCAATTCGGCGGAAAATGGGGAACGAAATTGTTGTAAGAGAACGGAGTGTCTTAACAGTAGGTTCTCTGGTTCTCTCTGCCTACCCCGCACTACGCGGGATACAGCGTGAAGTTGATAAAAAAAAAAACGTATGTTAAGAGATTTCTTGAAACAATTCCTGTAAAAAGGTGTTAACTACAAATGTTATGCTACAGTCAAATTTAATTATAATTTATTCTTCCTAGATTTAGTTTCGTCGGAATGATAATACTATTTCTTTTATTTAAATACCCACTGGTTTAAAAGAGAGCGTCGAAGCTTAGAATCAACGTGTGACCGTAAGCGCGGTGGTTGTGGGTTCAAACCCTACTTGAGATATGATTATATATAAATTATATTGATTTCTCTCGCCTTTATAAGTCAAAACTCGGTATTGGACACCGCCATTTAACAGGATATGTTTTGATAATTAGGCGGAAAGAGGAACAGAGTATTCTTCATTAGGTTTCCTTTATGCTATTAGTGGGGAAAACTTGTTACTGCATCATACTATATTGTTAAGAATATATAATATTCTTTATTGCACATAAAAAATACATAAGAAAAAATAAATATAATTTTTAGTTCACAAAGGTGGACTTATCTCTAAGAGAGATCTCTTCCAGTCTACCGCAAGAGGTGGATGAGCAAGTAACAAGCGGGAATGTAGTACAATAGAAAAAAAATAAAGACAAAAAAAAACGAACAGTAATACAAAAATAGACATTTTTAATATTTTGTTTGGTGGTAGGAGTAGGCTCGCGACCACTATCATGTCAAAGACGAACCGCCAAATATCTTATGATGTGTTCCGGTTCGATGGCATGTAAGCCAGGTTCCCCTTTCCCACCCATCCTTTCCCCAAAATGTGGTGGTTCCGATAGCGGACTACTACATTATCCTCCCTTTCCATCTGTATCCTCTAGGTTGGCAACGCATCTAGTACATCTCTTGTGTTGTAGATGTTCATGGGCGAAGGTAACCACTTACCATCAGGCGGTCCTTCTGCTCGTTTGCCATCCGGTATCCATAAAAAAAATATATATATATATATATATAAATATATATGAACACCACTAAAAATAATATTACCTTGTATGGATCTCCATATCTACTTAAATTATATTCAATATTTCTTTATGTTAAAAGCGTTCACGTCAAGTTATTATTTAAAGAAATATATTTTTAAACCTTTGATAAAAACGAAGAAACTTTCCAAAATAACTCAATTTTGTATTAATTAAGATAATTTAAATATATATGGTAATATGTAATTTGGTGTTGATTCAGCTTTACAGACCGATATTGATATTAATTATTCGGGTTTCCGTTTCATGCTACTTTACTGTAAGTTCATTGTACTGAGTTCTGCCTACTTTCTGCTTTTAATGTTGAAATGTTTAATTGTAATTATTATTTTGGAAATGATTTTAATCTTTTGTAAATTTTACGTACAACGTTTAACCATTCTCTTTAATATCTGCCGTGATTTCTTTGTAAAGTGAATAAATGACCAAATCACATTTAAGCAAATCGGACACTTTCAAGTGTAAAATATATAGGTGTATGGGTATATTTAAATAACATAAATATTAAATGTACACATAAAACTATATAAAAATGCCTGTCTTTCAAAAGTTTGCATTTTAGATTTATCAACTTATTCACCCCTTGTATAGATATTTTCTTCTTTCCTTTACTATGTAAAATAAGAGGGATTGATATAATGTTTTTTTAATAATAGCTTAACGTTGTATCCCGCACATAGCAGGGTGTTAAGTGGCGGAACTAAACGCTGCGTTTTGCCTTGTTACCAGATCGAGGAAATGAAAATACTAAATATATTATTTTAATATTTTCACTTAAAGCCAGGAAATGAAAAAATCCATTTCCTGAAGTGGGAATCGAACCCGCAACTTATCGCGTTTACAGATGCACGCTTGTGCCTCGGCGCCACGACTGGCTTTTTATAATTTTTATAATTTGTTTTTTGTAGGTTGATGGTTTACAAGAAGCGGAAAAGGGCAAAAACTCGCTCGGCACCACCAAGAAAGGCATCGGACCGACGTACTCGTCTAAAGCAACTAGAAATGGTATTAGAATAGGCGATTTGATGGGAGATTACAGTATTTTTGAGGATAAGTAAGTAAATGTTAGCTTTTCATATCAGCATCAGTACTTCGTACTGTGCTATAGTTTTTATAAGAAGTTTTAAAACTATAAGAATTTTGACGCAACTGGATAGAATATACAGACTAAATATACCTATTTAATAAATATTTTATTCATTCGATACACTATTAATTTGATTTCAATGCCTGTGGTTTTGATATGCTCATATAAGCCATACCATAAAAAAATGTTTATACATTTTTTATGGTCCAATAGTTGTTTGTTTGTATTTATATGAATTATAACAATGTTGAACGTGAGTTGATTCAGAATTTTCATTACTCATCTATGGTAAGACTATGTTATAATAGACAACAGGAAAAAAATATACTTTGGGTACATGAAAGTAAAAGTAGTATAGTCGCTAACTTAAATAATGTAAACATTGAATTTAAATGTTGTTTAAATGCTTTTATTAGCTTCTGTCTATGTATGTGGGTATGTTTGTATGTTTATTTTGACCAACTTTGGAATGTTGGATTATTTTGAGTTTTTGCATCGAGGCATTTGCAAGTATCGATGACAAGGCAAATAACATGACAAGAAAATAATAATTAAAAAAAAACTGGACTTTGTAAAAAATCCACCTACCGAATAAAAATAAGCAATAGCTTAACATAACTAAAAACACACTTTTGTCAAAAAATATATTTTTTAAATTTGATTTAAAAAAGGGTGCTGTTTAAGTAATTTAGTTATTTTTTCGTAAAAGGCTGTTTTTAGTATTTTTTGACAATTTTTTAAAATTTATTTTTCTATAATTTCAGGTTCCGTACATTAGCAGCTAACTACAAACGTATGTTTCCATCACTAGAGCTGGATATTGAAAGTGAACTATCGAATTACAAAGAGTACGCAAACAGAATACGACCTCTTGTCAGAGATACTGTGTCGTATTTGCACAAGGAAATACAAAGTGGGAAGAAAGTTCTAGTAGAGGGAGCTAATGCCGCCATGTTGGATATTGATTTTGGTAATTTTTTAATATGTTTTTTTAAATTTATTGCCCATATTATAAATGAATTTATAACTCCTGTTTCATACTAGCTTGATTAAATATAAAGTGAATAACTCTTTATTAAAAAACAAGGGTGGCAAAAGCTGTATTGACAATTATTTTGATGCGGGACCGCAAAAAGGAGAAACAAAGATGACAAAAACTGACAATTGCAAAGATTAGGAACGGCAAAAAAAACAAGAGCGATTTACCGCTCAATTCAATATACATGTTTTACCGTGGGTTCGATTCTCACTCCAGGATATGGAATTTTTAATTTCCTGGGTTTGGTAACAAGGCAAAATGCAGCGTTGAATTCCGCCACTCAGCACGCCAATACAAAGCAGTGCCTTAACTAGAACGGAGTGTCTTAACACTAGGTTCCCTCTGCGTTAATCTTTGGGGTTATGCTATGAGTAAAATTATAATTAATGCCAAATATTTAATTATAAAAACAATATTTGTATGTAGTTTTTTTTTTTTTTTTTTTTATTAAATGACCCACTGGCCTCTGGCGGAACCAGAGATTTTATACATCTTGTTTTTCTGATCAGAGGCAAATACACTCGCTAAAAATTTGTATGTAGTGATAGTGGAAGAAAGTGGGCTTTTGTTATCACTTGGCCTTATTCCAAGTGATTGAAGTATTTATTTAAAAACATTGTGACATAATTTGTCTTTTTTATAAATTTCGTGTTTATCGGTGAAACTTGATTTAAGAAAGATAACAGAATATTTGTATGTAATCAAATAATTTCAACAATGGCACGACAGTAAAAAATGTAACTGCTTCATTTCATGATGCAAATTATATATTAGGTTAGGCAGAGAGAATCTGAAAACCTAGCGTTAAGATATTCCGTTCTATAAAGATTCGTCGGATAATGGGGAATTCCGTTTTCAAATTGAGGTATTGTATGCTGAGTGGCGGAACTCAACGCCGCGCTTTGCTTTGTAACCAGAGCGAAAAAATGAAAATAGGTGTGGAACGAAGTGGGGAACGGAAATGTTGAAAGAGAATGGAGTGTCTTAACACTAGGTTCTCTGGTTCCCTCTGCCCACCTCGCTATATGCGGGATACAGCGTGAAGTTAAAAAAAAAAACTTTTTTAATCCCTGGAGTGGGGACCGAGCCCACTACCTATCGCGCTTATAGACGCACACTTGTGCCTCTGCGCCACGACTGGCAACTACAACTTAATAATTAATATTAATATATTTTTCTTCCCGTTTTAGGTACTTACCCGTACGTGACATCGTCAAACTGCAGTATAGGAGGTGTGTGCACGGGTCTGGGACTTCCCCCCAAACTAATAGGGGATGTCCTCGGCGTGGTCAAAGCATACACTACGAGAGTGGGAGATGGACCTTTCCCGACTGAGTTGCATGATGTGAGGGGTTTTTTGTTTTTTTTTTATTGTATTTAGCGAGGTAGGCAGAGAAAAGTTTTGTTAAAGATATTTCGAGTTGAGTGGTGGAGTTTAACACCTCGCTTTGTTTTGTCCGAAAGAGGAAATAAAAATAATTTAACAGGTTCTGCTGTGCAACCTGCAATGCTTAATAAATGAAAAGTGGAGCTATGACTAAGGTACACTAAGTTCACTGTACTGACCCCTCAAAATTCTAGAGATTATTTTTTTTTTTTTTATGGATAACTGATGGCAAACGAGCAGAAGGACCACCTGATGGTAAGTGGTTACCTTCGCCCATAGACATCTACAACACCAGAGGCGTTGTAGATGCGTTGCCAGCTTAGAGGATACAGATGGAAGGGGAGGACAATGTAGAAGTCCGCTATCGGAACCACTACATTTTGGGGAAAGGATGGGTGGGATAGGGGAAAACCTGGCTTACATGCCATCGAACCGGAACACATCATAAGATATTTGGCGGTTCGTCTTTGACATGATAGTGGTCGCGAGCCAGACGGAGGACGAACCTCCTACCACCAAACAAAAAGAGATGTTTAAATATGTTAAATGAGCCGTCGGGATGGCTTGTAGATATGAAATATTGAATTATATTGAATTTATTTCATAAAGAGATAGTTTACAAAATTATATATATTCATAGAGCGAGAAAATGAAAATACTAAATATTAATTAATATTAATATTTAATACAAAAATTTTAAAAAATATGATTATAAAGAAAATAATGTATTAATTAATATTTTTTTTGTATATGTGTACAGGAAACAGGTGAGCTGCTACAGTCACGTGGTCACGAGGTGGGCGTCACTACGAAGCGCGTGCGCCGCTGCGGGTGGCTCGACCTCGTCGTTGTTAAGTACACCGCCATCGTTAATGGATACACATCGTTAGTTTAGCTGTATCTTTATGAATTTTAGAAATTAGAAATTAGAAATACTCTTTAAGTGCTCCCCCTATTCTCCCCTAAGAACCAATATGCTAAATTTCAGATTTTTTTCTCACTTCACGCTATATCCCGCATATAGCAGGGTAGGCAGAGGGAACCAGAGAACCTAGTGTTAAGACACTCCATTCTCTATCAACAATTCCGTTCCCCACTTTCCGCCGAATTGAGGCATTGCGTGTTGAGTGGCGGAATTCAACGCCGCGCTTTGCCTTGTTACCAAACCGAAGAAATGAAAATACAAAATTTTACATTCACATTTAAATTTTACATTTTTCCTGAAGTGGGAATCGAACCCACAACCTGTCGCGTTTACAGTCGCTTGTGCCTCTGCGCCACGACAGTCGCAGTTTCAGTTTTACTCCCAGTAATTGAATTGATGAGTGCAGACAACGTAAGGCACAAAAAATGTAAAAAATCGTAATCGATTTAAACTAGCTTAGAAAGGCAAGATGCGTATTGTTTTTCTCCCTCCTGTAAAATTTGAAAATCCGGACTTACGTTGTTTCTGCACTCACCGATTCAATTTCTGGTGTGCGTTGTCTATCGGTCACGCAAGCGCTTTTTTTTATATATTCATTATGTATGTATGTATGTATGTATATAGTTGAATAGGTCGAGAGAAGTTAGCTTTCACTTCAGACATTGTTTTCAGCTTTCCGCTCCATTTTTCTTTATTGTTTTGGTTAGAAGAGATTAGTGATAGGGATATATCCAATAAGACCAGAAACATAAAAAAACAGCTACGCTTTTTATTTCGGTTCGGGGAAATCAAAGTCACATTTTACCGAGTGGAGATCGAACCCACACCTGTCGCGTTTTCAGTCTAGACGCTTATCCATTGTGCCACGATGGTTTCAAATAAAAAAGTTTATCAATTCACTGTTTTAGAAAAGATATATCTTTATTCTAAATGTATATCTTTATTCTAAATGTTTTATTTATAAAATCCTTCTCTATGTCCTTATTTTATTTTTATTTAATGTGTTGTAATAATTTTCAGATTGTGTCTAACAAAATTAGACATTTTAGACACTTTGAAAGAGATCAAAGTGGGTGTGGCGTATAAAGTGAATGGAAAGAAAATTGATTATTTCCCGTCATCAATGCCCGAGTTAAGTAATGTTGAAGTGAGTATTATGATTTAATATTTATTATTTATATCGATAGTTATTTTGCATATATGAAAAAATACAAGAATAAGTAGTAATTAAAGTATAATAACATTTTTTTTTACTTTCATCATTTTCTTTATAATATACCTATTTATAACGCCTGTCGTGGCGCAGAGGCACAAGCGTGCGACTGTAAACGACAGGTTGTGGGTTCGATCCCCACTCCAGGAATTGGAATTTTTCATTTCCGGGCTTTGGTAACAAGGCAAAGCGCGGCATTGAGTTCCGCCACTCAGCACACAATGCCTCAATTCGGCGGAAAGTGGGGAACGGAGTGTCTTAACACTAGGTTCCCTCTGCCTATACTGCTATATGCGGACTACAGCCAGAAGCTGTGTATGTAGGTATGTCTTTATAATATAGATAACAGTATTATAGAAATTAATAAATTTGCTTACCACAACAATCACGAAGCCATCATGGCGCAGAGAGAACTAGCGTTAAAACACATCCTTTTCTTACCGCCGGAATTCTAGACATTGCGTGTTAAGTAACGTAACTCTACGCCGCGCCTTACCAGAGCGAAGAAACGAATAATTTAAATACTTTAATACTTCTAAGTGAAAATCGAATCCACAACCTCTCGAGTTTATAGTTAGGCCTTGTTCCATTACGCCACGATGATCTGGTTTTATTCTTATATTATTAAAATACTTTTTTTTTTTAAGTGTTTAATTTACTAGAAATTATTATTTTTTTTATTTTTATTTATAAAAAATTTGGGAAACAAACAGCATTTACAACACTCACAATTAGCACATACATATAAACATAAATAGAACATTAGCCAATTAAGTTTCCACTTATGGGTATACGAGGTGTGTTCAAAAAGTAAGGTGACTTTGTATTTTTAAGAAAAAATATTTATTTATTTATCAATATTTATGTTGTCCCCTTCAAAGTAATCCCCCTCAGATACAATACACTTATGCCAACGGTTTTTCCAATCGTCAAAGCACTTCTCATAAGCACTTTTCGGTATAGCCTTGAGCTCTTCCAGCGATGCAGTCTTTATCTCTTCAATCGTTGCAAATCTCCGTCCTTTCATAGGTCTCTTTAGTTTTGGGAACAAGAAAAAGTCACATGGGGCCAGTCGTCACCAGTTATGACCCTTTTGAGTAAATCTGGGTCGTCGTTGACGTCATTCAACAGTTCTTGAGCGATGCTCATGCGACGGTTCTTTTGGTCAAAATTTAGCAATTTCGGAACAAACTTCGCTGACACACGTCTCATGCCCAAAACGTTAGAAAAAATTTCATGGCACGAGCCAAGCGATATACCAACATCCTCAGCAACTTCTCTGATAGTGATTCGACGATTTTCCAGAACAATTTTCTTCACTGCTTGAACGTTTTCATCAGTTGTTGACGTGCTTGGGCGTCCAGAGCGAGGCTCGTCATTGGCATCTTCCCGGCCATCTTGGAAGAGTTTGTACCACTTGTAAACATTTTTTTTACTCAGAACAGTTTCACCGTATGCCACTGTCAACATTTTAAGTGTTTCGGAGCACTTTATTTTATTTTTTACACAAAATTTGATGCAAATCCATATTTTTCGATAGCAAGAAATCGCCGAGCACGCAAAACACTTATAACCTTTACGCCTCTCCCAACCAAACAAAAAATGCTATACACTTGAAACTTGGTACAGATGTTCGGGAAGAGTGTACCAACATAACAAAATAAAAAAATCGATAATCGAAAGTACGTTGCCCGCCAAATTTGAAAAGTCACCTTACTTTTTGAACACACCTCGTACATTGAACATGGAGTGAATAAGAAAGAGAGAAAACAAATGATTTATTATTATATATTTATAATTATTTATTTATTTATCCTGTAAATAAAGCAATCCTTTTAATAAGTTGACTTATCAACTTATTCACGTATTAATTATGTTCTAAAACATTTGTTTATGATTAATTTCCAGGTGGAATACCTAACGTTACCTGGTTGGGTGTGCAGTACTGAGAACGTGAGGGAGATGAGCAAGCTGCCTGAAGCGGCCGCTAACTACGTGAGGACTATAGAGGATTATTTGCAAGTGCCTGGTGAGTTATTTTAAATTTAAATATAATTAAATTAGTCTGGAAGGACAAAGTGCAGCGTTGAGTACCGCCAACTTACACGTAATGTCACGAATTTGAAAGGTAAATGTGGGATGGAGTGTCTTGGCACTAGATTCTCTCTGACTATTCTGCTTTGCGGGATAACGTGAAGCTGGTTTTTTTAAATATGTTACTGTTGTTATAGTGTATTTAGAATGGTTTTTTTCTGTGTAGGGACAGTAATTAGAAATGGTACATTGATTTTTCTTTAAATATATTAATATGGTGTTTTATATCTTTTATAAAGTCATCTAACTGTCACCTCCATAACGATTTCCGAATTTCATGGCGATGCCCAAACTGGCAAAATTTTATAAATTCGTACCAGACGTGAATAAGTAGATAAGTCGACTTATTAATTTTAATGTTTATTTTGATTTTTTTATTTATCTGCTTATTCACGCGTGCTAAGGATACATGTGGAGTTTGTGCTATGAGAAAATTTTAATATAAGTTATTGGATGATGAAAATTATTTCCTTAAGTAAATGCTTTTTTTTTCAATTTTTTTTTTTTTTACAGTGAAATACATAGGCGTGGGTCAAGGCCGGGAGTCCATCATCAACGCGGATTAACATTCAAGTTGTTAGATAATATTGTGTCTATATATGTGTAGCATTTTTAAACACTTGCCAAATAGTGTTTTTGATTATTTCACTTTATTTTTTTTATTTTTATTGGTATATTGTATCTGTGGTATAGTGATTGGGCGCCATTTTGTGCTTTATTTGACTTATTTTTTGATTTTATACTTTTTCTTGAAAAATTTAATGTTTAAAGTCAAAGTATAATTGGCTAGTCAAAGTCAAAGTCAAATAATTTTATTCAAAATAAGAAGTTACAAGCTTCATTTTTTGAACGTCAAATAATTTAGCACCGGTTCACTAAATTTAATGCCTCAGACCTGAGAAGAACCGGCGCAAGAAACTCAGCGGGACTTTTTTTTATTTTTTTTTATATTCGACAATGGTTTACAATTCTTTATTAATGGGAATGCTAAAATGATATATTGTTATATCTTGTGTCATAATAATAGTAATTGGGCAATATTTTGTTTTCTTGAACTTCTTTTTTACATAAGATTATGTTAAATAATATTTTTTAATAGGAATGTTTAATTGTATCTGTAATAAAGGAAATTAATAATTAATAATAAATTCAATATAACATACATATTTCCATAGAGCTTATAGTCATAAAAATTAATTGATTACCAAAATAATAATAAAAAACAAAAGTTATAAATTCCTTTAATGTGAAATAATCAAAAATTCTATATAAATATTTGGTTATATTGTCAATTTTAAGCAAAATAAATGCTACCAGTAAATCATAGGTGCCGATTGTAATCTAGGAACAGTATTCTTTTTTATACACGCGCTATATATATGTTTTAATATGTTTATATGTCTGTACGTAGAAAATTAATGTTGAAAGTATAAGAAAATCGATATTTAAATTGAAAATAATATTTATGCAAATTTGCTGTAATATTTTTTAAATGTTTTAATTTTTTTGTAAATCGGTACAATTGCACTATTTTTTTTTATCGCTTACCTAATATTATCGTATTTTTTTTTCATTATATATATATTTCGAATTTTAATCGATTTTTAATGTAAGTAGACAAATTTACTAATGATTTTAATTTTTGGAAATCGATTTCGCTATATCGATATTGTTAGATAAGCGATTATTTTATATATATTAAATCGTTAGCCGAATTTATTATAGAGAGCCTTGTCCAGTCTTTTTAACTCGAATATAATTTCGAATAAACTTTGTTTTATCGATTTTGAAGCTTTTATATTCTAGTATATTATATTATTTTTTATATTTGATTTAATTTGAATCGTATACAGATTATTTTTACTGAAATAATTTATTAATTTTATTGGTTGACAATATTAAAAAAAAAAAACAGAAATCATGTTGAATGTAACATTTTTAGAAAAATATTTCTTTGGCAATGAAATATTGATTTAAAACAATCTATCTTATATTTAATTTACTTAATGGATTTGTTCAATCAATTATAAGTATTTTATCGATTCCATGTCAAAAAATAACATGAAAATCGATTATTTTTAAATTATATAGTTAACATTTACTGTACTTAAGATATTACTTAATAGATTTTTTTTTAATCATTTTGACTAGCAGGATAGGCAGAGAGAACAGTGTTAAGACACTCCGTTCTCCACTCTCCGCCCATTTTCATTTTCATAAATTTTTGGAGATCATATTTCAAATGGTGCTTCATACCTTTGGTAAATAAATAAGGTAATATAAAAATAGATGTATTACAAATGTACTGGCTTACAGTGACTGGCTCGGTTCCTAATATTTTATATATTGTAATAATAGTATATCGTCGCTTATACAAAATTTAATTTTTAATCATGCAAGGAGAATATAAAAGAGGTATTTAAATGTACTTCCTAAATCTACTTTAGTGGTACAAATAACTGTTATTACAGCATTCTTAGTGCATATTTATTTCTTTATTTTATAGTTCCAGCAAATTTTAACTTCTTATCAATTTTGTTAATGGTAGTGTAGTTTTAAATGGAATTATTTAATGCAGTAATTTGTCTGATCTGTCTATTTGAATAAAGAATATTTTTATTTTGATTATTAAATTAATTTATTTTGTCTTTGGTATCACTTAGTTTGTCTTTGGTATCACTTAGTTTGTCTCAAGAATATATATATATTTTTTTTTATCTTCACGCAGTATCCCGCATATAGCGGGGTATGCAGAGGGAACCAGAGAACCTAGTGTTAAGACACTCCATTCTCTTTCAACATTTCCATTTCCCACTTTCCGCCAAAATGAAGCATTGCGTGTTGAGTGGCGGAACTCAACGCCGCAATTATATTATTTATATTTAAAATAGCAATTTATTTACAATCTAATGTATAGCGACGATATATTTACTTTTGCTATTATAATAATGGTTGCAGTATAGAAAATCTTTCATTTTCAAAAGAAATTTTATTATATAAGTATCTGAAATCAGAAATATGTCAAAAACAGAGTCTTATTACTTTTTTTTTATATTAGACATTTATACATGTCAGCCATTTTTATAATCGCATACTTTTTACATATATATATATTTTAAAATAATTCAATATAATTTTAAATACACTAGTGTTAAAACATAGAGCACAAACAAGATTAGTCTAGATCTAAGTTTGTGATTACTGTTGATACTAATTATTTGTGATACAAGTAAAGAAATGGACTGTTTGGTTTTTTTTTCTTTTTTTTTGAAAATTCTATAAAAAAATTAAATGAATTAATGAATTCATACATTAATTTTTTCAAAAAAAATTAATAAATTTTTATTGGATAAATTATTTCTTTTAAATTTAGTTAACTTTCTTATTCATTATGGTCTAGAAAAACAGCGTCTGTAGATGCGATTGGTGGTGGGGTTCGATTCTCATTTAGGGGAAATTGATAGTATTTTTTTATTTATCCACTGTGTTAAGACAAGAGATTCGCAGAAAAAGGGAACAGTATTCGAAACCATAACTATTTCGTTCTATCAGTTTTAATGCTATATTTATTATAATTAATATATAAAAAATATATATTTAAGTATACCAAATCCAAGTCTATTTCTTTACCTGTATTTTTTATTAATATAACATTAAGCTCCATACTTTTCGTTTGAATTAATTTCATATATTTGCCAAAAAATGTTCAATAATAATAATAACAATAACTAACCTTTTATATCTATATATAAAATATTTGTATTTCATCATATTTTAGAATTAATCTTTATTTTACTATCTATATCTTTATGACGCTTATTATTAAGACATTTTTAATTCTTTCTTCCCTATTTTTTTTCCAAAATTTTTCCTCCCAAATTCCAAAGATAAACTTACTTCATGTACTTACAGTTTTGGATATCCACGCTTTAGTTTATTTGACTTGTGTTATGTGATATCTATGGTTAATGTAAATAATTCAATCGTTACTATTATTCCAATAAATAATGGTTTATTCTTTTATGTGTGAATTTATTTGTGTTTTACCAACATATTTCAGATGCTTGAGTGGTAAAGCAATAGGTTGTGGGTTCGATTTCTATTCGAGGGTATTGAAAGGGAAATGAAATAATTTAAAACATTTTCATTTTCCTTCTGGTATGACAATGCAAAAAGTTTCTTTAATTCGGACAATAAATAAATAAACAATATGTATAGGCCAGTAGTGGTGTGTAGGCTCAAGCCTACGACTGTGTGCAACAGGTTGTGGGTTCGATTCCCACTCCAGGAAATGAAAATATTAAATAATATTTAGTATTTTCATTTCTTCGCTTTGGTAACAGGGCAAAGCGCGGCGTTGAGTCCCGCCATTCAGCACGAAATGCCTCAATTCGGCGAAAAGTGGAGAACGGAAATGTTGAAAAAGAGAACTCTTAACTCTAGGTTTTCAGGTTCCCTCTGATATGTGTGGGATACAGCGTGAAGTTAAAAAAAAGGCAATATATATGACATATCTATATTTCCATCAGTACAGTTATTCAATATTACATTACAAGAGACTATTTAGTTTCTTATACATGGAGTATCGGTGGCATTTTTACATATATTTGTTCAGTCCAAATTATAAGTATATTTCTAGCTAAAAAGGGATGTTGATATATTTGGAACCGTACATTTTTTTTATAAAATTATTATTAACATGTTAATTCATTTGAAGGTAAAAAATATTAAGTTCTACTAAAGTTATATTGGCGCGTATATTACGGGTTGTCTTGTCAACGCCATGTCACTTTACATAAAAAATAAAAAAAGGTAGTTTGAAAAATTTATTTCATTTACTTATTTTATTACTATAACTTTTCCTTGTTACTTATTATACTTATATAAGAAAACAAGAAAATGTGGCAAATAAGTTTGGCGCTAGTAGCTTATGACGTCATATGTTCTAGATACCTGTATAAGTAGCATTTGTATAATTTCACAAGAATTCCGCCATTTTGAACAGTTATCAAAATTACTTTTATTTTTTTATAGATTTATATCAACATCCCTAATATATACATATTTTATACACACATATAAATTATGAATATATTATACAGATCTATACACATATAGTTAAAATTAGACAAATGAATATGAATACACTGTCATTAATATCATATGATGCCAAAAATACATAGTTCCTATTAATATTTCCTTTACACTATACAGGGTGTAGAAAAAACAATAAGCTAGAGATAAATAAAATATATCAATGTATACATAAAATTATTCCATTTTTTATATCAAATTTACATTAGCAGAGAATCGAACCAACTAAAATCGAAAACACGAGCACTATAAAAATAAAATATTTTATTTAACAAAAATATAAGAAAGCTTCTGCTATTTCGAAATATGTAAATTTTTCGATTTTGAATTCGAAAACTTATTTAACGACTAACTAATAATAACTTAGCAACTTTTTTTATTTTTATTATTGTATAGCTTTACGTTGTATCCCGCACATAGGATAAGCAGAGGGAACCTGAGAAATAGTGTTAAGACACTCCGTTCTCTTAACATTCCGTTCGTTCCGTTCCCCACTTTCGAATTGAGGTATTTTTTTAAACTATTATTAGTTAGTTGACTTCAAGTAAATTATATTTAAATAGAAATGTTTTCTAATTACAATTCAATGATCCAAACAATTTTCAATTTTTACAAATTACTACGAAAAGTGTTTTTAATTTAACATTTATGAAATTAAAATTTTTAACTTTAGTTTTGAAACACAAAACCTCAACTATTAAAAGACCCTAAGAAGTAAAACAAAATAATCCACGATTCCTACTAATATTATATAGGTGAATGTAAGTTTGTTTGTTACGCTTTCACGCCAAAACTACTTAACCGATTACCATGAAAGTTTGTACAAATAATCTTAAAGGTATTAAAAAGGACATAGGATACTTTTTATTAACAAAAATAAAAACATTTTGGCAGAAATGATTAGTTAATAAAAATGAAAATCTATCTATTTCAAAGGCTTAATATTAACGCATATACGCACTATAGTGTTACACTATGATATTATATCTTAATATTTTTATTAATCTGTGGTAGAGAGTTTTGGCGGGAAAGGTCAATGAGCGCGCGTCATTCGAATGAGATTGAACGAAGTCGTAATTTAATGTATTTTGGGTGAATTTATAAATATATAATTGTTAATTATCAGTTTTGTCTTATTGAAAATCCTTCTGGGCGTTTTAATAGTATGTAGTATGGACTACCATTGACTACGAGCGAAGACGCGGGTAACAGCTAGTGCATTATAAAATGAATTTACAAGTGATTTTATAATTTCTAAACCTAGACCCTGTTATATTGGAATAAGCAAAGCGTTTTAGGAACAAGCCTTATCATTCTTTAAATGGGATGTAGAATTGGACAAATAAGTATTAGGCGTGTTTAAGTTGATAAGTCGAAATAGCATACTGCAGGTTATTTTTATTGATAAATTCTATATTTATGTTATTTAAATACCTTTTTTTATCTTATATTTTTTAATTTAGTCTATTAATATTAAAAAAAAATAAGTTACATACAATTAATGTATCAAGGTATTCACGCCCAGTGCACACGGACATATTTAAAATTAGTAGCCAAAATCTATATTTCAATCATCAAAAAAGATTTTTTTAAATTAAGATATTTTTTTTTATTGATAACGGACGGCAAACGAGCAGAAGGACCACCTGATGGTAAGTGGTTACCTTCGCCCATAGACATCTACAACACCAGAGATGTTGTAGATGCGTTGCCAACCTAGAGGATACTGATGGAAGGGGGGACAATGTAGTAGTCCACTATCAGAACCACCACATTTTGGGGAAAGGATGGGTGGGAAAGGGGAAAATCTGGCTTACATGCCATCGAACCGGAACACATCATTAGATATTTGGCGGTTCGTCTTTGACATGATAGTGGTCGCGAGCCAGTCGGAGGACGAACCTCCTACCACCTAACAAAATAACTGTATAACATTATTATAATTATTTAATAGAAACACAACACTATTTGACAGGAGTTGTGATGAGCGCTTCGTGCATTAAATGCTGTTTATGATGCAATTATGGTATTACATTTTGAAGTGTCTTATAACATTTAAAACAAAATAAATATGCTTACAGCTAGTCTTTTCGCTTTCTTTCTTTTCTAGGGCTTGCATTTGTTGTGCAAAAAAGACCAAAAACTGTACAACTAAATAACTTATTTGATTTATTTCTTTAAATTATAATGTATGTATATACCATTTAATAATTCTTAGTGTTCTATTGGTAAATTAAAATGAATAATTATTTTTTTTGTTTCAACAAAACATACTAGAGAACATTTAATCAAAATCGTTTAATAACAGGTTCATTTTTTTAAGTTACCGTAAACTCTACTCTCTCAAAAAGTTGCTTAACCCTTTCCACTCCAAGGCTGTTTTTGTTTTATTCCACCAGCTCCACGCTGGAATTGCGTTTTTTAGTGTTTTTTTGTGTATTTTGAAAAAAAAAATGAATTTTTCTTATTCAATAAACTTTATTTTATGAAAATATCATATTTTCACTATATTATAATTCCTAATTTTAATCTTTATAATCCCTTTTGGTATGGTATTTTTTAGTGTCGAGTGACACTCGACATTGGAGTGGAAAGGGTTATGTACAAAAAGTTGGGAAACGTATTTCCATTATGATTTCATTTATTAAAGCAGTTATTTGATTGGTCTGGTAGTTTTAATACTAGTTGAACTCAGTTTACACTAGCATGATATTAATAAATTTCCATCTAATCCTCACGAATCTCTCTCGTGTTCTTGTACAAAGTACGTGTCTTAATTTCCGACATTTGCAAAACAACATTACACGTTGTTTCGCGCAACTCATTGTTAACTAGGCTGCGGAAACATGTTTTAAATTTAAACTTATATGGAGATTTCAACCCAAAGCCCTAGATTGTAGAGAGTAGTGCAATAGGTGATATTAATTAAATTGATTTCAATGGGTATTCCGATGGTCGTAGATTCGATTCTTACTGGGAGAAATAATTATATTTAAAATTTGCGTTTTCATTTTACGGTATAAAACAAAGCGTGGCGCAACACATAATATATAAATATTAGGTGAAAGAAAGAACAGATATTTATAAAAGAATTCCGTATGTCTACCCTTCTAGGAGTATGCGCCCAAAGCTATAATATCTATAAAAACGTTGTATTCGTAAATCAAAGACCACATAATTTAAAATATTAAATTTAAATAATAACATTTGGTTTTTTAACGACACTAGCACTCTTTGTAATGGGGTAATCTCGAACAGGGGGAGGCGGAAGCTTGCCCCCTTTCATTTCCGCGTCGCGTTGCATCCGCTTGGCTACAATACGCTGGTGTGTCCTCTTCATCTCTAAGATTTCTTTCATTTCTTCTTTATCTTCATCCTATAAATAACAAAATTTATATAAATATTGAAATCAAATGTTAGGAATTTTTTATATAGAAAATATAAATCAATGTTTCGAATTTCATTGATTGTATTATTGAATAAAATTATTTTCATTCTCAGATATATCTTACAAAGGTTAGGCTCGAAAATGTAATGAAGTTAAGTACCATAAAAAATTGTTCAAAGGAATTTTATTTTATTAGTATCAGATATAAATTTTAACAGTACTTTAAATGGAGATTCTTTCATATTTATTTTTTTACTTATATGCTTTAAAATATTATAAAAAGCCAATAAATAATATTTCTAGGTAAAAAATATTACATATAATAATATTTCGTTAAACTAAATGTTTAACAAGGTATCAATATAATATTTTTTCCTAATTAATGATTTATTTGTGAGTATTGTCACATTAAATCATCGTCTTATTCAGGTTATATTGATTAGAAGTAAAATTATAAGTCATTAAAAATGACAGCGATTACATCAATACCTTCAATACCTTCCCCATCAATACCTTCGAAACGGAAAACTCTATAATAAACTAGGCATCTTAACGGATACCTAACTACCTTTCGATTACCTTTACCTTTTGATTCTAACTTACCTTTTGATTGATTCTAAGGACAAGAGCCCTTTTACCACTGGCCATAGGTTGACTATAGGCCAGTAACTGCTTTAACCTTTGCGCTGGAGGCACTCCTCGCTCAACCACTAATACTATTCTGGCCCATTGCCGTTGCCACTCGTTTCTTGTCTCCGCAATTTTTTGATACGTGTTTCCCATCATAGCGATTAACATGTTTACCAATAATATAGCCACTATTATCATATAAATTACGAAAAGCAGCTGGAAGTATAAAAGATATAACAGTTATATAATATATATGCTATAATTTTTTTCGATTCCCGCGAAACCATCTAACACGCTTATTAGCACAATGCTAACTAAAATAAAAATGGAGTTCTAAAACGCTTACGTATTATTTTTAACTGTGAATTTGAAACTAGTTAGAAAATATTTATGTTAAGAGAGCTTTAACCTATTGCGTAACGTTTGAGAAAACGGATTGTAAGCTTTATAAAAAATATATTATGTTTTAAAAAAGCAAATATAACTTGATTATGTCACATTCACTCATCGTAATGCAATCTTCAAGGACACTTGTGGTGCTATTTAATTCGTTCTGTTACGATACTTGAGTTTTCGCAAAAATGACAATATGTATGCGGGTTACAATGCGAAGGGCCCATTCTTATATTTTATTGAAATTAGTAGACATTATGGCGATATACTATGTACATGCTGAATTGTCTATACTTTAAGTTAAATATTATACCTATATTTTAATACGAGTTCTACAAACCAGCCATAAAAACTTGTCCTTTCCATGCTAAAAAAAAAAAAAAAGCCAGGCCTTAACATTGAAAGCTTTATCACATTATTGTAATTTGTATGCTTTATTAAGTTTATGTCAGTAATACTTTGAAATTCCAGTTGTTACTTGATTAACCAAGAAGAAAACATATATTTGTCATTATGTCCAACTTATTACTTCTAAAAGAATAGATAATGTAATTTCAACACATTTTTTTACTAAACTCATTGATCTATTAGACGAACTTACCTTCGCAGCAATTTCATGATCCGTCCGTTCAAATGCACCAAAGTAATCAGAGAAAGAAGTCAAAGACATGAGAAACATTGCCATAATATCGCATTGGCGAAGGTATTAGTCTGGATATTGAGTCATGTCCACACCCTCTGGAGTATTTGGATTGTCAAATGATAGGAAAATCACGTAGTACGCTAAAAATATTCATATTATTCATAATTTTTTTAACTATAATTGGAAATTAAAAATTTACTGATTAATAATTAATTACCTTGAGAAAAGCCCATAACAAATACCAGATAAATACAAACAAATCGTAATAGATCTCCCATAACCATTCTGTATATCATCACGACGAAAGGTCCAACTGTTTTGAATCCTCTGTTGATGAAGAGAATATATTAAAATTTATATTATACCTAAAATGTTATTTTATTTGAAATCTACGTAATTCATTCAACATAATACTGTACTTCAACAGTGCACAGTGTTTCAAGTGAATCCATCGAATAAATGAATAGTGTCGTACACTGGTCATCTCTTAGTGCTGGGAATTTCCAAAACTCCTCTCTTAGTGCTCCCCTGTACTTCCCAAGGAACATATAAATTTTAGTTTCTTCTGTCCTGTGGTGTGGGCTGTACGTTGTCTGTTAGTCAGTTATTCGGTAACTCGTGAGTTTTATGTATATACATTGATAGATACAATTGAAGCTTATATAAACATGTAATAATCTTAACTCAAAAAAATGACAGATTTAAAGAATGTTTTTTTTTTTTTTTATGGATAACTGATGGCAAACGAGCAGAAGGACCACCTGATGGTAAGTGGTTACCTTCGCCCATGAACATCTACAACACCAGAGGCGTTGTAGATGCGTTGCCAACCTAGAGGATACAAATGGAAGGGGAGGACAATGTAGTAGTCCACTATCGGAACCACTACATTTTAGGGAAAGGATGGGTGGGATAGGGGAAAACCTGGCTTACATGCCATCGAACCGGAACACATCATAAGATATTTGGCGGTTCGTCATTGACATGATAGTGGTCGCGAGCCAGACGGAGGACGAACCTCCTACCACCAAACAATGTACTTACGGTTTTATATTAAAAAAAATATGTAAATTTGAATAGTGAATAATAAATATTAAAAAAATATATAACATTCTTTATTGCACTTTAAAATTACAGACAAGTGAATAGTACAGAGTAGTAAACTAGCAACGGTGGACTTATCTCTATAAGAGATATCTTCCAGCCAACCGGTAGATAGGGATGGAAGAAAAAATATAACGGGATGACAGTCCGTACAATAAACAAGTAACAATATATAAATAATACATACCGACAAAAGAATAAAAAGTAAGGTGCTGTAGTAAGCATTATAATGACGGCCAAGTGGTCCTCCTCCTCATCAGCACACCACAAACGTAGCGTCGGTAACGCGATCATTAGTAGGCACGAGAATAAAAACATTACTCTGAAACAATTTCTCTTTTAAATGAAAATAACTAAAATATGAAAAAAACATGTCTATTTAACTTATGAATGTTCTTTTTATTAAATTAGATTAAGTGATTTATGTTTTATGTTCAGCGTACTTTGAAGTTGTTAGAGTATTTAAAAATATATTTTATATAATTGTTTGTACTTGTTTTATATTAAGTTTAAATCTTAATAAATATATATTAGCTATGTTTATTTTTATCTAAAACGGTGCGTTAAATTATTAACGAGTTGTCGCCGACGACTTTGCATGATCTTCATGATCCTTTCCATACTATTTCTTTCTCTATCTACCTTCGTTACTGTAAAATGTAAAATATTAATTTTGTCCATTCTCTTAGTGTCTTAACACTAGATTCTCAAGTACCCTTTGCCTATCCTGCTATACAACGTGAAGCTAAGCTCTTAGGAATTTCGATAAATCTTTTCTTGGTTTTCCTCAGCACTCACCAAGAAACTAAATTTGAAATTTCAATTGTCTATGACCAGTATCTTTGACAAAACCTTCTTAGTCATTTACTACACATTCAGTCATAGGGTACCGGATGAGTTTCATAATATAAATTCGAAATAATATATTAAAAAAAAATTACACGACATTATGCTGTTTTAATATTACCTTTTTTTTTTTAACTTCACGCTGTATATAGCTGGGTAGGCAGAAGGAACCAGAGAACCTAGTGTTAAGACACTCCATTCTCTTTCAACAATTCCGCTCCCCATATTCATATTACCTCCTTTTCTAATTTTCTCATTTCCTTAACAAGAAACACATCGACGAGCAAAATATGACTTTTGATGTAATAAAAATGCGCTACGGAATTTACTACTAACATACATTGAAATCAATAACGTATTTTATTCTATAAAATACGTTATTGATTTCAATGCCTTATAGTAAAAAGCCTTATAGTATACTACAATGTGATAATAACTAGACTTTTATTTTATATACTACTGTGATCTTTTACACACCTATACACACACACACACACACACACACACACACACACATACACACACATACACACACTCACAAAAAAACCTTTTTGTGAATTTGTAATTTCTTACTGTGTCACTTTGTATATATATATATTTTTATTCTAATTTGTCATTACTTTCTCTCTATGTTATTTTGTTAATATATTTACAACTTTAGTACTGTATTGTTAGTAAGAACGCTTGTGAGGTGGGCGTTAATAATCGCAACACAGTTTTATACTAATGCGGTTATTATCGTACAATTTTGTTTTTCTGATGTCCTGCTAAATGTTGGAAATGAATAAATAAATAAAAATAAAAAAAATAAAAATGTATGTTAAATATAGAGTGTTAAACCATGCGGCTTTTCTACTTAACATTTCCCCTGGTAGTTCGATTCACGCCTTTGTGAAAATTCGAATACCACGCTTGACCCGAGCTTTCGATAATACTACACCTGAGTACGTAGCAATGAAATAAACTTTGGTAGT
>JAKGSA010000509.1:0-23124 GCA_033558755.1 Philaethria dido
TTTTACACTTTACCCCCTATATCATGGCAGATGAGAGAACTTATTCTCTGTAAAAACAACAATCATACAAAGCTAGAATTTAAAATATTTTTAAATTACTATTGTACAATTCAAATTAATTTCAGACTCAGGCATAAAAATCAGATCAATAACATCTTATCAAAAAAATAACTCAATATCTTCAATAGCTACACAACATAATTGAAAATGATTATTATTACATTCATTAATAAATGTAAAAGACATCATAATATATAAGACATATTAATTACACAGGGACAGAATATGACAGACATGGGCATTATAGAAACAAATCTAAACCACCCAAATTTCAAATTAAAAAAAAAAAAAGTATATGCCCATATCCCACACAGAAGTGAAACCTCAAAAAAGTAGCTTATAAGAGAATGAGATGAATATCGACGCTGGAAAGTGTAATTGCTGTAACTACAAAACTTTATAAATATATTTGGAAACAGCAAAAATTTTCATTCATGGCTCAATTCTCATAGCCCTCAGACCATTTCAAATTTATTTACACCGTCAAAAATAGAAATTTTTTGATTATAATAAAAGCCATTTATTTAGCGTCAATATATGTTCTCTACATATAGATATCAGGGACACTATGAAGCATCACATAATCAAATACAGTATAATACATGTACTATGTTATTCTCTCACTGACTCCCATACATTTATATATTTATTTCATTACCGTGACGCATTTTCGTTACATCACAAACACTCTTAACATAACAATCAAAATTTACATATCTAAAACCATTTAATCCCTACTATTTGGTGATATATCTCTCACTCGCTTATTCTTCTTGGGTGCTGCCCGATGCCTGTCCCTCTTCCTGCTTGATGATGAGCATGAGGATGAGGGGCTGGAGTCGGGTGGAGACCCTGCTTCATCAGCTGTTGTCATTTGAGACTCGGGTGTGGAAGGTTCTAGAACACTGTTCCTTAAAGCCCGGCGTTGTTCCTCTGTGTGTTGAGGGCAACGGGTTGATCTGAAATTAGAAATTAAATATACAGTAAAACCTCGATCATGCGAGGTTCAATTAACCGAGGCTTGAGGAGCACTGCCTCAGACACGCCATCGCCAAACGTGATGACGCCGTCATGGGGACAGTGATCAGCAAGCTTAGCGATATGAGAAAAAGAAAAAAAAAAGGAAGTCAGTCGGTGAGGATCTCACCACAGTTTTAAGATACAATTAGGTAATTCTATTTAAGTATGCTGCACATGTAACAAATAATAAATAAAAAAAAGAAACAAAAGGCACGGGCAATTGTGAGCCATGTGAAAGTGTGAGCAACAAAATAACCGAGGCTCAAGGACACTCCGTTTTCCGCTGGTCGAATTCGAGTGAAAATAAAATAAACATAACATAATGGGGATCAGACCCACAAACCAATCGTGGTTTAAGTCAGGCGCTACGCTATTACACCCAGACGATACACCAGACGATATATATATATATTTTTTAACTTCACTCTGTATCCTGCATACAGCGGGGTAGGCAGAGGGAACCAGAGAACCTAGTGTTAAGACACTCCATTCTCTTTCAACATTTCCGTTCCCCACTTACCGCCAAATTGAGGCATTGCGTGTTGAGTGGCGGAACTCAACGCCGTGCTTTACCCTGTTACCAAACCCAAGAAATGAAAATACTAAATTTTACATTTCCTGGAGTGGGAATCGAACCCACAACCTGTCGCGTTTACAGTCGCACGCTTGTGCCTCTGCGCCACGTCAGGCGTTAATATAAAAAATATTTCTAAAAAACAAAAAAGCCTAATACATATAAAAAAATTAAAACAAAAAAACAAGCCCTACATAGAAAATAGAAAGGTTAACAGTTAGGACGAGTATGCCAAATTTTATGATCCTCTGTCTGCACAATTTCTGTAACAAGGTGCAGTTTTTTCTTCACATATTAACATATATCTTAACATGGGCGAAGTCACAAGAATAAGTTAGTTAAATAAACATATATCCACACTCACCTAGTACACAATTTCTTAGTATGCTCAGAAACCACTCCGCAGATTTGCAGCAAAAGATTTTTCTTTTCATTAGCCGACATTGTTTCATATGTTGCTCCACCATCGTTAGAATCTGAGTTGTGGTTTCCATTGTTATTCCTATACATAAATGTTAGTAAGAATAACATGTTATGGACAGATAGAGATGAGATCTTTAATGCAAATAAAAAAAACAATTTAATTTTGTTAATATAGTATTTGAAAAAAAGGTCTTGTATTTTTAAATACTTTTAAAATTTCAAACAAATATTAGAACAGGTAATGATTCAATCAATGAACTTTAGAGGAATATTATTATTAGAGTGTTAAAACACAATTATGACAAACATTTTATTGGCAAAGTTATATAAAAGTTGAAATTCCAAATCAGGCATGAATAGGTTTATAAATCGACTTGTACATACATTTTTAAAAATATTTATACAACATTTGCTTTATTTATTAAATTAATATTTATTGAAGATTAAATAAATAATATAAAAAAAGAAGTTACAAATAACACATAAACTTGACAATGTGTGCCCTAAAAATACTGTATAGGCCTCTTTGACATACTAACTTATTCATACCTGATACAAATTTAACACAGAAAGTAAATGTATTAAAAAAAAAAAGGAATGCAAAAAGAGATACAATAACAAAAAACAAACTCCGTTTTAAATTTCCAAAATTAATAAAGAACATACTTATGCACTTTGCTGGGCCTCTTGTTATTATTATTCTTGATTCTCCTCTTCCTCCTATCACTGTGTATTGATCCACCGGACCAGTCCGCATCATCTTCATCGTCACTAAGCAGTCCTGCGTAGGAGGTTGGCTCTCGACTGTTGGAAGCTATACGACGTGATGCTATCCTTGAACTGTTGCGGCCCATACCTGAGACAAGATTATGGTTTTCAATATATAAATTAATATTCAAATATAGATTATCTAATCTTCTCTCCCCAAAACTCCTTTTAGTATGAATGGTAAATAACATGCAATTTTGCAAATACTATTATGCTATTTAAACATCAGTTTTGCATTTTTATATAAGTTTTTTAGACATAAAGACTCAAAATGGATTGAATTGTGTTATGAATATTGTATAAAAAATATTTACAGGACTAAATTTAAGTGATATACTAGTTCATTCTAAAATACAATTATAAAGAGCTTGACAATTTGTTTATTATATGTCTGGAAGGTGTAAGGAATGGTAGTAATCTTATTATTTTTTTTTTTTAGTATAAAAAGTACGAAGAGTTGTATAATTAAAACATGTAGCAAAATTTAGCTTACCCATGCATTTTTCCAAATGAGGGGCGAATCGTGTCGCAGATACAGGTCTCTCGCAGTTAGGACACGAACAATTAGAATCTGGAGTCTTTTTTAGAATTGAAAAACCAAATACATCGCACTCTGGTGAATTCACAATCTTGAAGCCTTCATCATCTTCCTTTTCTCCCTCGATAAGATCGGTCAAGCCTGTTTTCAATCCATGATGGAACTCAAAAAGCACTCCTAAAGTTACATCGTCAAAAACACTTTCGTAAATAAAGTTAGCCGCATCGTCCGCGTTGCTTTCATTTTGCATAATCTCAAAAAATTTATTGTTTAAATCGTTCATACTCAATTCACTTACTATGGTATTCATTTTAAGTAACCAAAATAAAACAAATCAAAATAAAAAACTCACTGCGCTCAGCTGACTGATAGCAAATAGCAATTATTGATACTACAGATTTTGAGTTGCCAGGATATTAAATACGAAGGCTTTGAATTAACTTCTTACAATTTTAAAGAAAAAATATATTTTCACAAAGAAATAATTTTAGTGATAAATATACTTTTAAATTAAAAAATTACATTTTGAATTATAATTTAATTGTTGTTACAACTCAACTTTTTTTGCCGGATAGAAATGTAGACAGGGTAAACCGTATTGCGACCCTCCGTTCTTCACTTTTCGCCTGAATTAGAGATATTGGAAGTTGAGTGCGAAACTTGACACAAATATGATTGTTCTCTAAATGGGAATCGAACCAGAGGCTGAAAAGAAAAAAGGAAGATATTATATAATAAATATAAATTATCTAAATAATTCTTCACCCGTGTAAAGATCGAAATCATAACTGTTAGATGTATAGTCATATAAAAACCACTTAAGATATAACGAAGCTATTTACAAAAACAAGAAAATCGTTAACAAATTATTTATATTTGAACAAAATAATATTTTTAATTTATCATAAATGATAACATTGTTTACTGTTCATAAAGATAACTTCATAAGATATCGCTTTACTTATAACAAGAGCAAGCGTCGCTGCAACTGGACCGGTGTATTTTAAATATACAATATGGTACGTTTTTAATATTTCTAATAGAAGGTATTAGTTCTTTTAAAACTCTAAGATTTTTTTTTAATTGAAGAAGACGATGCAATAATTGGTTTATTATGAATGTTACTTTCTACATTCTAATAATTTATCTAAATTTTGATAATGTTATTGTAGCTTATTTAAATATTTGACTGTTCGCGATTGCTGTGGATTCAATTCCCATTTACTATACGTACAAGCGGCGTAATATATGCAATTAAGCGTAATATTACCGTAGGGAATAGGTAGAAGGGTAATGATTATAATATATCTTACCCACCTTACATACCTAACCTACTTGTATCAAAACCCCAACTAGCACCTCGCTTAACTGTGAGATATGGAACCGGATGTAAAAGAACCTCGTGGAAGGAGGTTCTTAACTTGCGGACTATTTGATTACACATGGAATCACTGTTGTCCTTTAATTTTGAAATATCTCTTTATTTATATTTGTAAAGTATTCTTTTGTGTAATAGAAGTAATAGGTATGTATATAGCATATATATTTTATACCCTCGGAATAAGGTGTATAACTTAAAATTTTGCAATATGTGAGAAATCGTAGTAAAACTTAAGCACAAGTTACAGAAATTTTGGGTTACCTCACTTTCGTTCTATGAGTGCGATATTTTTATAAATAAATCAATGGGATATAGTTTTTTTTACGTGTCTATCTGCGCCACAGACTTCGCGTCCGAGCCTTCTTTTAAGTTTCCTAATTTAATTTAATTATTTTTTAATTCTGACGTAAACTCAGTCACAAACCTTAGATACTGGAATAAAATATAGTTTTATGTAACAAGATAGATTGTTAAATAAAGTAGCTGTCCTATTCTCAATATTTGTATCCAAATTTTTTAAAAATTATGTAGTGAAAGGCTTATTTCAACGATTTTGATTTTGTTTTGTCATACGTGTATCTATTTGTTTCAGGTTGTGTTTAACGTACGTGGTCTTTGCCCTCCAGTGTTTACGCCATTGAATGAGAACTATAGCATCAACTATGGGGTTATTGAACCATACGCTAAGTTCTTAGTTGACAATGGAATCAAATCTGTATTAGGTATGTATTTATCTTTACATATCTCGTATGAGGCCAAATTATTTTTATTTCCCAGCTCTGGTAAATCAAAAAGTAGCGTTGAGTTACATATGAGTTTGCGGGGTAAAAAATATCTGGTATTTTTACGATTTGGGGAAGGCCTACTAATAGGGCACTTTAACATTTCTCTATGAATTCTATGGTGGACTCCAGTGCCAGTATCGAGAGCACTTATTTTATATATATATTTTTCTAAGTAGAATTTGTATCCTCTAACAACATTTTTGATTCCCACCCGGGGTCATGGTTATATTTAAATTAATTTTATTTGCCTACTTTAGTAAGACAAGGCACGGGGTTATGTTCCGCCACTCAACACGCAATATCTCGAATTTGGGCGAAAAGTGGATAATGCACTCCAATTTCCACTTTTCGTGAAGTGACGAGAAAACCGTGAAGCTCAAAAAAGGATAATATTTATATTATAGTATATATAAATTATTAAATATTATAAGAAATGGCCACACCATTTCTTAGAATATTTAATAATTTAAATACTCACCTAATATATAAATTACAGTGGGCGGTACAACAGGAGAGCACATGTCTTTATCAGTAGCTGATAGAAAAAAAGTGACGGACGAGTGGGTGAGAGTCGGGAAACCTATGGGGTTACATATAATGGTGCAAGTTGGTGGCGCTCCTTTAGCTGACGTCCTGGATTTAGTAAGTTTAACTTATTTACTTCGAAAATATTTTTTACAGAGTATTAGTGTTAAATTGCTTTAACACCATTAATCGTGTGGGGTCCGTGCGGACCCCAAGATTAAAAATTTGTGAAAAAGGCACAAATAAAAACAAATATTTAGATTATGTATAGGAGCTGCAAAATAACATTCTAAGGCTGGGGGCTGGGCTACTCAAGTTAAAACAAAAATAAAGCCAATAATTTTCTCATCAAAATAAATTAATGCTAAATATATGTGGAGAAAAATAAAAATTTGAGGATGAGGATTTAAAATGTACTCAGGAAGGTTTTTATTTAAAAAAAATACATATACTGTTCTCTTTAAAGCGACAAAAACATTAAAGGCGTTACTAAGTGACTAACTGAAAACGACGAACTACTCGTGAAACTACTGGACGTAGTCCATTAAAATTTAGTATGAAGGTTTCTTTGGGAATCAAGCTAAGAGAGGTTTTTTTGATATTCCTATAGGAACGAGAAAAATCAGCATGCAAACGCAGTTGCGGACTGTAACTAGTTTTAAAAAAATGATTTAAAACATTAAAAATGATAAATATTTTCTCTTCGATAAAATTATATAATTTGTTTTATTTACATAACATTTATTTTGATATTATCAGTATGTTTTCATGTAGCCAATGTTATCTCATTGTTTTGTAATAGCTTGCTTGTTTTCACATCATATTAGTTTAAGAGATGGTAGATAAAAAAATTGGCAAAGATTGCAAAGAAATTAAAATTTTGAGCATAGCGGGATTCGTACATAAGCATGTTTTTTTTGGATTAATGATTTTTTTCAAAATTTTATAATGGAGGTTTTTCTATATAATTTAGATATTAATAAAATACAATACTTACTTCAAAAAAATGCATTAAAAAGTAAGATTATTAAGAAAAAATTCAAAATTAATTTTAAATAGATTTAAATAGGGCCACATCAGAACTAATCGTTCTTGTGTGATGATAACTAGTGAGCTATCCTATAAAAATGAATCATCAATTTTCTTTTACCCAGAAAAAACTTCCTAAGTAATTTTGAGAAATAAAAAAAAAAAACATAAAAAACAAAAAAAATATATCAATGATTAGTAATAATTTAAACAAAACGTTAAAACATAACTATGGAAATGACGTTTTTAAATTTAGGCAAGTATAATTTGGCATGTTTTAAAAAATTACAAATATTTTCAAAATCCTTACTAATATTATAAATGCGAAAGTAACACTGTCTGTCTGTCTGTCTGTCTGTTACGCTTTCACGCCTAAGCCACTGACCCGATTTTGATGAGACTGGGTATGAAGGTAGAACTGAATTTGGGAAAGGACATAGGATACTTTTTATCGCGAAATTTTTTTTTAACAAATAGTCTAGACCTTGGGAAAGACTATGGACTATTCCTTACCATAACGCGGGCAAAGCCGCGGGCGGAAACCTAGTTTATTATAAAAAAATATTTTTTTATGTAATATATTAAAATATATGTTATTATAATAATTACAGGCTAAATACTGTTCAAAAGCCGGTGTAGACTCTCTCCTGACTCTCCCCGAGCTGTACTTCAAGCCACAATCGGTATCTGAGCTGGTGTCTTATGTTGGGCTTGTAGCGAATGCCGCACCGAATCTGCCTGTTCTTTATTATCATATACCTTCTATGTCTAAAGTTGAAAGTGAGTTTTTTTTTTAAATAAATTATTGGTAAAGAGGAGGTATGGTTTTTTCTTTTAGGTTATTGTCATGTATTTTGTAATTTTTATGAATTTTTTAACTAGGATTAATTGCCTATAAGTAGGCTTACCATACGTCCCGGTTTGACCGGGATAGTCCAGGTTTGAGATCCCTGTCTCGGCGTCCCGGTCAAACTTGAACAGCACCGACACCCGAACCGTCGAACGTCGACGCCAAAAATCGTCTCTTTTTCTTTTTAATAAAAAATATATTCACATTCATAATAATTTTGATTGCATTTCAAATATGAAAAACACAAATTAAGCGAAAAGCAAAATGAAAATGAGCCTCTTTCTCTTCTGCGTCCCGGTTTGGCTCTTCGTAATTATGGTAAGCCTACCTATAAGTAGATAATTTCGTGCCTATTAGAGTCCAAAATATTTGTTTTTTTTTTAAATACAATATATTAAGATGTGACATAAAATAATTAAATAAAAGTTTCCCGAAGGAAATGATTCTGTTAAATCAACTTATAGATATTATTGTCATTATAAGACCACAATATATTTAGTTTTCTTTATTAATATTTTAAATTGTCTTTTTCAGTTAACATGCCAGCATTTGTAAAAGAAGCTACAGCCCGAATTCCGAATTTCAAAGGTTTAAAATTTACATCTAACGATTTGAGTGAAGGTGCAACAGTTCTGAGATCTTTGAGTGATGGACAAGAAATGTTTCTTGGATCTGATACTGTGAGTTAATATTAACGCGTTTTTCGTTTTCCACCCGAATTTGACATATGTTTAATAATGGAACTCGTCGCTACGCTACGCTTACCAGTAAATGAAAATAATTTAAATATATTCATGACTCCGCGCGTCCCACGGCATCTAGACGGCCTCGCTATTGGCAATACATACAAACATACACAACTACAATGTCTCTTATAAGGATTATATAAATATCTACTAACATTACATATAAAACATTTGTTCAATGTTTTGTTTGTGTGTAGTAGGATTTTAACTTATGCTTTAATATTTTTGAGTACTTATTATGATAACATTTTCGATGGAAACAAGACATAGCGACAGTTTTTTCAGTAAGATGCAATGGCATCTTACGATAATGATCTTAAGATAATGATCTTGCAAAATACATTGTATACATACAAATCTCTCAATTATATTTTTCTATACATTTCTAAAAAAATAATACATTTAAGTCCTTTAGAAGTATACTAAAAAGAGTTATTTATTTATAGCTCTTAGCGCCAAGTGCACTTCTTGGTATACGATCCAGTATAGGAACTACGTACAACATATTCCCTAGACTGGCCCAAGATATATACGATGCGATGGACAAAGCTGATATCGCAAAAGCAAGAGCCTTACAAGAGAAGCTCAGTGTTGCTATAGAAGCTCACACAGTTGAAGGTATTGGAATCATTTTCTTATTCACTTCTTTTTTTGAGGTTTCTCGCTTTATCCTGTAGATTTAGTGTTAAGTGGCGGATATCAACGCCACGTTTTGTCATACCAGAACGAAGAAATGGAAATAATTCCAATGTAACCGTTCCTCTAAGTCGGAATCGAAACCTCAACTACCACTGCGCCTGGAATTTACTTTTTAGCACACTTTTTTTAGGTTTCACCCTTAACAGTATCTATATAGGCTTGTAATACTTACTTATGTTTGATATCAACAATTCAACAATTTAAAGTTAAGATTAAGAACATATTATTGAAAAAGTATATTATTCTGTCCAAGAATACTATAATGATGTCAATGTGTGAAATTAAATGCTGTTGACGCTCACCCGGGAGTCGGGAGGCTCATCATAGTTGTATATTTATTGTAAAAAAATTATTTGAAACGAGCAACTGTTGAGTTTCTTGCCGGCTCTTCTCAGCAGAACAGCCTTCCAAGCTGGTTGTAGCTTCCCTTAGGACTGACACGGCTGACACCTTTGTAAATTGACGATTCGAAAGTGCTTGTAATAGCCTACTTTAATAAAGAATATTTTGATTTGATTTGATTTTTCTCGTCCCCTAAGTAAATTTTATTTTGTATATACGTTTAAAGGTTTTTTTGAGATTACCATATAATACAATATTAAAAAAAACATTTTTTAGGTTCTTGGGTTCCAGTAATGAAAGCTAGTATGGAGTTAGTGACTGGTATTAAAGTGGGACCTCCCGCTTTACCATTACAGCCACTCTCGAAAGAAGCTAAGAACAGAATTGCAGCAAAGTTAAAAGAATTGAAAATGATCAATTAAATCTTACATATGTAAAATGAACTTTGTTTTTTTTTGTTTTTTAGATTTAAAATATATATTTAGAGTTGCCATAATAAAGCGATTTCAGATATTTCAGCCTTTAACATTTTTTATGTTTATCTTTTCTTCTGACTTCTCACACACTTGCAGAAAAAAAAAACACGGTACGTCATAGTCTAAATATGTATTATAATATTTAATTTATCTTAAAAATCACGAAAACTATAGATCTTCTTTATTTAGCACTTAAATTTACACTACACTTTTTGTTTTTTGGAATGAGTCAAAATGAAAACACTATTCAATAAATTTTCCAAAGCTTCATGTTGTATGGGGCAAGGAGCAAACATTTCGCAGTTATAGCCTTTAACTCCTTTCATTGTAGCGTCTTTCAATGCTGTCGTATTCACTAAAGATGATAGTAATTTATTACTGAAAAGAAAATTGAATATTGATTTACTTGTAAGAGAGAGAAATCACTCTGCTTTCTACGTCCCACCCTTTTATTGATATTCGGTATTCTGTATTTAATGGAGACCGAAGACCAAACACAAAAACTACAAGTACAGTTATATTTTCAGTATAAAAATTTTGATTAATCGAACTCACGTCTATCGTTTTCTATTGAAAAAATATGCACATTTTTTTTTTTTTTTTTTTTTTTTTTTTTTTTATGGATACCGGATGGCAAACGAGCAGAAGGACTGCCTGATGGTAAGTGGTTACTCTTTCGCCCATGAACATCTACAACACTAGAGATGTACTAGATGCGTTGCCAACCTAGAGGATACAGATGGAAAAGGAGGATAATGGGAGTAGTTCAGCTATCGGAACCACCACATTTTGGGAAAGGATGGTGGTAAAGGGGAAAACTTGAAGACATGCCTTAAACTGAACACATCATAAGATATTTGGCGGTTCGTCTTTGACATGATAGTGGTCATGAGCCAGACGGAGGACGCAGAACCTCCTACCACCAAACAAACAAAACATGCGCAGTATAAAAACATGAAGAGACATTTAGCAATTTTACGTGTTATTCATATATGTCATGGTATGTTTACCTCATCATCTGTTTCATGTGTATTGACTCGGTGTTCCTTCTAGTCTGACTAATCCAACAAGTTAGCTGTTCCGACATCCGCCGCTGTTTACCAATAGATGCTCCTTCCATGTTTAATAATGAAAATGTATTAACGTCTTCAGCTGAAAAATTGCTTTTAACTTATTGATTAATATATCAATTTATTGACATTCACATAAGTAAGAGTAAAACTCTAAAAGCAAGTAAAACTTCTAATAAATTAATAAGCTACCAGTCAATAGTTACGCAAAAACATAGCTTCAATTTGCTTCAGAATATGAATTATATATAAATATTAAATACAAATTACTCTAAAAAATATTAAATTGAGTGGAGCGTTGAGTTCCGCCACTCATCACGCAATGCCTCTATTTGGCGGGAAGTGGGGAACGGAAATGTTGAAAGAGAATAGAGTTGCGTGAAGTTAAAAAATATATATATTAAATCTAATAAAACGCGCTAATAAACCTATTATAGCGTTTACCTACATTAACTAGATTTATTATTTTTTTTTTAACCTCACGCTGTATCCTGCATATAGCAGGGTAGGCAGAGTGAACCTAGTGTTAAGACACTAGGTACCCCACTTTCCACCGAATTGAGATTTGTTAGGCATCAAATTATACGCAAACATTAAAAAATTAACTTATGTACGTAGGTAATGAACGCGAAATCCAAGATTATTGTATAAAGTTATATTTTGGAGTAAAATATGTAATTTTACTTAAAAAAAAGATTTTGATTACCACACAGTATTTTCTTTAGGCCACAATAAAAAACTAAAAAAATAAACAAAAAGTAACTGTTCTTATTTCAAACAGTTGCAAACATACAAAATGTCAGTTGTGTAAAAGTCGACAAAATTTAACTTTAGGGTTACAAAATAAAATTTTCAGTGCTCAGTAATGCATTTATAGGACGAGACTGAATTTATCCGCTACCGTAAGTATACAAGTTCAAATACAGCCTTTTGCTATACTTTGATATTTCTGTTTTACATAGATACATTTTAGTTATGGATATTAGCTTAATCGAGAATTGATCGTCTAACGTTTCTTTTATGTAAATAATTTCCTACATAAATATATTAATTATTTCTACATAAAAATGTAATGAAAAATTGGTTGAGAGTGGTGACAGTTTAACAAAAAAAAAAAAAAAAGCGGGAAGCCTTTTCCTGCTTCTTTCTCTTTATTCGTGCGCGTTACAAAGAAATATTTTCAAAAAAGAGTACTCAGAATAATGAAGAAACTAAACTTCTAGGATAGCCTTCTGATAAATATCGTTGAACTTGGCAGGTCATGGAGCAAATGTACCTGGTTGAAATATTCATAGACAGAGTCACTATTTTTGTATCTGGTGAAGACGAACAAAGCGGAGCCGATAAGAAACTTATTATAAAGATTAGATTTGGTCCTAAAGTAGAGTTTATTATAAAGGAAGGGCAACTGGCACTGAATGAAAACATAAAAGATGATATAGTAGATTGTGACGAAAATGGAAGACGTAAATGGAGTCGTACCATAAGAGTTGGAAAGTCATATTTATTCCCTTCTTATCCGGACACTGTACTCATGATATTAAGCAAATTTCCTTTAGAAATTGAAGTGTGGAATGATGACGAAAAGGAAGTTGAGATATTTGTTGGGATAGGTACTATGCATTGGGATACCCAATTTTTCCACATGCTTAAAGAAACTGCCGAAGCTTGTAAGCTCCATGAGCCACTCTCCATAAAGCAGAATACACCGTTATTTGCAGAGTGTTGCTGCAAACAAGTAGGTGAAATATCTTTTATCCTTAGAATAAGCGCTTTAGGAGAAAGCATAATTACAGAGTTTCAGCAACTTATGAAAGATCCAGATTCATTTGTATTTAGAACCAATAAAGCACCAAGTATGTTTCAATGTAAAAGGATTGAGGGTGATGATCCCAACTTTTGTATGGTTGGCAGTCTATATGAGACAACTACTTTAGAAGATCCTACGATAACGAGTAATGCACAACAAAAAATTGAAATATGTACGGAGCTGCAAAGCTGCGGTGCCAGAGGAAGAGAAGATGATTATAGTTGTAAGCATGATGCAGAAGATTCTGATGCGTCACCTAAAAAGAAATATCCTATAAATAAAACAAGAATGGGCGATATAACAGGTCCTTGTGGTAATGCCAACTGTCCGTTAGCTCATAAAGTCAGAATGTATATTCGAAACTTGGAAGCGTACAAACGAGAAGCAGAAGGTAAAGTAACAGAAACCAAAGATACTGCTACACGAAAGATTTGTGGTACGTGTGACTGTAAAGATGATCGTTGGCATCGTGATGAATGTCCGGAAAAAATAAACAAAGATGGCAAAATGAAAAAAGTCGATTGTACAGGATGTGGCGGTAAGGCTACAGAAGGTGAAACTTGTGATGACCGGAAAAAGAAAATGTATGGAACAGGGGTTACGCCAAAATCCAGTAAAACGACTGTTGCCTATGTTTTTAATGTAACAAAAGTACCTGGCTTTAAAGAGTCAATTTGTAAAAATAATTATACTGAAGAAAATGTGATAGCTAACTGTTATTCTCAAACAACTGGTAATAATGACTTAACAACTCCCAAAGGTGGTTGTTGTTGTGCACGATCTGGATGTACTTGGAAGCAATACGAACAAATAAAATTAAATGAACCACCCATCAACCTTTCTAAATTCTCTGAACCAATATCGAATCAAAATCAAGGTAATCAAGCTATAGTATATAATGTTGAAGTAAAAGATTCAAAACGAAAAATCGCAGTTTATGACTGCGTTGAAATTTCTGAGGACAAAGATTGTAAATGTAATCCTCCAAAGCCTGCACCTCCTTGTAGAACATTTGATTGTGAGTGTTTGACTGAAATATCAAATATAGCTTCAAGGAAGGCTCATAAAGCTTTCTGTCCTTTATATAAACATAAACATAGCTGCCCAGTAACAATGATGCAAGAGGAGGAAGAAATGAAAAAAGCTGCTGATGAAGAAGATGAGGCCGAACCTTTGCTGCCTTACGGTTTGCCACCTATAAAGCTGGGACCTTGTCCAGTGCTAGGGCGACCATGTACCGTTCCTGATGGATTCGCAAGGATGTACAAGACAGCAGCTTTACCACCCCAACCACCAAGCTATAGTGATGCGGGTAAAGTTTGCTGCTCTAAAGAGTACGAAAGAATAAAGAAGGCAATAAAGGATTACATGAAATATGAGAAAGACGATGATTACAGATGTATTAATAAGTTTAACGTAGATACTGAAAGGAGATGCTGCGACAAGGAACAGAAATTGCTCTCTCTAATGGGTAAAGGATGCTGTGGATCTCATAAATTAGCCATACAAGAAAAGTTTAAAGAAGAGAAGAAGAATACATAAGAATCATTGATATTTTATTTTGTAACCCATTAGTGTAACGTAAGATCTAAATAAATATTTACACTTTATTTAATTTGTTTCATTTGTTTTATTATTATTCACTTTTATTATTGAAATTCATGGAATAGAATAGATGGAAACATTGGAATAAATAATGTAATAAGAAAGAGATTTTATATTAACAAATAATAGATTAAGCAACAATTACTAAAGTATAACAAAATCTATATAAAAAAATAATAATCTCTTTTAAAATAACAATAATTAATTGAATTAAAATTTCGCATATGTATATAGGTGTGAAATAAATATGGCGGAAGACGAAGATAATGATAAGAAGAAGAAAAAGAAATGCACTTCCAAATATAATTACACGTTTGGTGATATCCATCCAGGTATACTTTAAATAACATATTCATACATACATAAATAGCTTCACGCTGTATCCCGCAATTAACAGGGTAGACAGAGGGAACCTGGTGTTAAGACACTGCGTTTAGCATTGCGTGCTGAGTGGTGGAACTCAACGCCGCGATTTGCCTTGTTACCAAACCCAGGAAATGAAAAAGTCCATTTCCTGGAGTGGGAATCGAACCCACAACTTGTCGCGTTTACAGTCGCATGATTGTGACTGCGCCACGACAGGCGATAACATATTAATGCTTAATAATATAACTTATATGAAACAGATATGTAGTAAAGTTTTACATATTTTTACAGGTGTGGTAATAGGTCACAAAACATGCAATCCTTTTTTGAAGCCAGGCTATCCAGTGCCAGGGGAAATGGGCTGGTTGTGGAATGCCTCGGATATACCCGGATTAAAGGTATTGTAGATCATTCGTTTATTATAAAGGTTTATTTGTTTTTCATTGAGTTAAAGCGCGGCGTTGAGTTCCGCAATTTGACACACTATCTTGAATTCAGGCGAAAAGTGGGAAACTGAGTGTCTTGACGCTAAGTTTCCTTTGACTGCCCATCTATGCGGGATAAAGATGTTTTTTTTAAAGAAAAATCTTAGTTTTACGACGCAGCCGGATATAGAACGCATGACCTAGTGGTAAGAGCCCTTAGACTGTTTCCAAGAGGCGCGGGTTCGAGTCCCCCTGCGTTCAAATTTTTATACGTTTCCTAAATGTGTGAACACTTTAAAACTTCAAAAATAAATCTTAATGTATTTTTGCTAATTATTGTTATAATAATGTAATAATATAATCTAATTTACTATAATAATATCTTCTTACTAAATAGCCTCGCCGAGGCTGGCAACCTGGTGTAATTGGAAAGAGTGTCGCCAAAATGATGACTTTCAAATGTCCACGCGGTGGTCAGGACAAGGACAAAAGTAAAAAGAAGAAAAAGAAGGGTCGTACAGCAGGCGCGGACATGGGCGGTGGAGACTCAGAACCTGACGAGCCTTTAGAACCTAAACCTACTTTGAAGGTACAAAGAAAAGGAGATGTTTTTACGATACAGGTAAGTAATTTACTTTCTATTGTATTATTTTACATGTATGCTTAATAATTCCGTACCGAGCGTTAGCTTTATAAGTCGACTTGCATAATACTTTACTTATAGGTTAACAAATTACTAAATTAAAAAAATTCTAGCAAATTAAACGATTTGAGATAAATAGTATTTAAATTACATAAGAACAATTTTAGATAATAAAATGAAGATATCGTAATAAAAAAGTCATGAAAAGTATAAAGTATTCGATTAATTAACCCCTACAGAAACAACATCATGATATAAAAATGCATTATGTTCCAGGTGAACCCTTTAAAAGATTTAACAGAAATTGCGCCCAACGAAGATCCATATGTAGATTGCGACCCTCTCATATTTAAAATTATTAAAAAGAGAAGTCCAGAGGAACAAGCCAAGGTAGAAGCTAGAAAAATGGTCAAACTAAAGAAGCAAAGGGATGCAGAAATCCGAAAAGCCTTGGCCGAAGCCGTAGAAGACATTTGCAAGTGTGCTTATATGGACGTGTATTGCAACGACCTGACTGCCATAGACAAAGTTATTGATAGCTGTCCAGCGTTTAAGGAACCTGAGTGTATATGCAAGGAAGAATCTTTAAGTTCGCTTTCAAGTAATGCAACATGGGATATAGAATACACGCCCCCTTTCGGTTGTTTTGACCTAGCGCCTAGAAAACGTAAGAACTTTATACATGTGGAAACGCAGTATATACCAGCTGATGCAGGTATTGTGGAAGTGCCGAAAGTTAAATCTAAAAGGTCGTGCTTGTCATTGAAGCCCAAAAAAAGAACATCGAAAAAAGTTTGCTGTGGTCCCTGTTCTTAATGTACTTATATTTATGTCATGGCGCATTTAGGTTGGATTTTGGTAAATATTGTTTTGTTTAATAAATTTGGAAAACAATATGGTTATCCTTTTTAGTATCTATAATTATATTAACAAGTAATTAAACGCTAATATGATGTTAAAATTTTAAAAGTTGCCTGTGTGTAGAAATTAGCACTTGCGGCTTATACTTTACATTATCGAATAATCTATTTAAAGTGACATACCTCGTGAGAAACGGTTTTCGTTATGGTCAAAGATCTTATTGACGAACGGCCCGAACACGCTCACGAAGAAAATGATCATACTTCCGAGCACCACTGCCATTGGATTTATATTGATTTTTGATAGGCTCTGAAATTATGAAACAAAAACGCAAAATTCAAATATTAACTATCATAATTACAATGAAGTAAATAAAAAAATATATCTAAGAGAGAATATACCTACTAATATGATTTTTATTGCTTTAACGGCTTTTCAACAAAAGGCATAATTATATATTATTATATATAAAAAGTTATTTAGACTTACTAATCCAGGAAAGCCATATGATGCGACTGCGTCAAACGTTTTTGTGATAGGTATTTTTATAAATGGTATTGAAAAGTCCAGACCCACCTAAAACGAGAACATGTGAATATTTAAAAAAGCACATTCGTCGTTAATCGTACTGAATTAAACCTTAGCTAAATATTTATATAAACCTATAGTTCTGAAAGTATTAATAAATAGAAACATAGAAATCATACGTTCTGGCTTATTTATAACATAAATATCTTTTAAAAATATTTGTTAACTTATTATTCTATTAATTATTGTAATTTCTAACGCCTGTCGTGGCGCAGAGGCACAAGTGTGCAACTGTAAACGCGACAGGTTGTGGGTTCGATTTGTACTCCAGGAAATGGAATTTTTCATTTCCTGGGTTTGGTAACAAGGCAAAGCGCGGCGTTGAGTTCCGCCACTCAGCACGCAATGCCTCAATTCGGTGGCAAGTGGGGAGTGTGCTAATACTAGGTTTTCAGGTTCCCTCTGCCTACCCTGCTATATGCGGGATACAGCGTGAAGCTATGTATGTTATTCTAATTTCCCCGCTCTAATAAGACAAAACGCAGCGTTGAGTTATGCTCAAATCGCTCAATGTCTCTAATTTGCCCGGAAAGTGAAGAAAGGAGTGTGTTATTGGCACTACATTCCCTCTGACGACCCTGATCTATGCGGAAAAAGCGTGAAACGGAAGCTATAAATAAAGAAATACTCACATCAATATCATTTCCTTCCGGCATAAAAGAAAATATTCTCGCTCGTCTTGAGCTCTCTTCACAAGACACACAAACCAATATAACAGCTAACGTATTAATAAAAAATAACATTTTTCTGATACAATTTAAAAAATGCTTTGAAATATTAATTTTTTTATAATATTTTTTTTATGTTTATTCCGTCGTGGTTTGTTCGTAAGTGGTACCTTGCTGCATTTGCAGGTACTTACTGTGTAGGAAACTAGTGAATACGTTTCCTCACATTGTTACAATAAAATATAACAGCTTAGCTTCTAGCAAGGTTGTGATAGAGTATTGAATAAATAGACCTGACAACAGTAATATAAATAAATTATATATTTTTATACCTGTCGTGGCGCAGAGGCACAAGCGTGCGACCGTAAACGCGACAGGTTGTGGGTTCGATTCCCACTCCAGGAAATGTAAAATTTAGTATTTTCGTTTCTTGGGTTTGGTAACAAGGCAAAGCGCGGCGTTGAGTTCCGTCACTCAACACGCAATGCCTCAATTCGGCGGAAAGTGGGGGACGGAATTGTTGAAAGAGAATGGAGTGTCTTAACACTAGGTTCTCCCGCTATATGCGGGATACAGCGTGAAGTTGAAAAAAAAGTATATATTTTTTTTCATCGACTTCCAAAAAAGGTGGAGTTTATAATATCGATTATATTTTTTTCTGGGTATAACTTTTTACTGGGTAAATCATTATTAATTATTACATATTTAATGATTCTTTGTTTTTGTATTATACAAATAATAAAATAAATTTTTAATTTATACAGATTTGGCGAGTAATATTTATTCTTACATTCTTGATAATGTTATTTTTTAGTGCATATGTAAGTTTTTAGTCAGTTATAAGTCAGTTTTTTTGTTGAAATTTAAATTATTTATATCTTTCGCCATGACACAGTTGAAGTATAGCTTCCGATGGTTGTGCATTCAATCCGCGTGGAGAATTGCTTATTTAAAAAAATATTACAGAACTTATTAGATATTGGTAGCGTTGAGTGCTGGTCAACAACCTAATATAGTAAATTCTAGTTAGGCTAGCCGGTAAATTTAGAGAAGCCGGTGTATATTTAGGGCAGTCGGTACATATATTTAGGGAAGCCGGTATAGGATGTGAATGTGTAGGAGTGATGACCCTTTTTTTTAGATCTCATACTTGTACTTTGAAAAGGTAGGCAAGCCGGTGGGAACCGTGTTATATGGACGCCTCGCCACTGTAGTTTTAGTATCTAATATTTTCAGTACAATATAATGATCTATAACATTTGGACTTTCCTAACTCTGTTCAAGGTGAATTTGTAATATTTTCACGGGATACGAGCAACGTAATAACTTATTTAACACGAGACAAATTTAAAGGGTCCCATTTGTTTTGTTTTGGCTACTTGCTAGGTAACATGTGTATAATCGAGGCGGCTTTTAGTTAGAAAGTCATTGTTCAGAAAATTGCCTTAAAATAATGCATGTAGTTTTCAGCTTTGTTTGCTGCAACAATGAAATAGCCACTGATTTATAAATTTTAATGTTTTCAAACGTGCTATTTATATAATTAGAATAAGAAAAAAAATATAATTAATATTTTTTTAAATAATATTTAGTATTTTCATTTCCTCGCTCTGGTAATAAGGCAAAGCGCGGTGTTGAGTTCCGCCACTCAGCACGCAATACCCCAATCCGGCAGAAAATGGGTAACGGAAATGTTGAAAGATAACGGAGTGCCTTAACACTAGGTTCTCAGCTTCCCTCTGCCTACCCTGCTATATGCGGGATACAGCGTGCAGCTATAAATAATTGTTTGATAAATATAGTTAAATGGGCTAGAGCGCTTTGATGGTTGTAGTCGGTAGGCGTGAGTTCAAATTCTGCTAGATTCCAATCTTTATATATTTTCAAATATACCTACTTTTTGCTAAGCCGTCGTGGCGCAGTGGGTTAACGTCTGACTATAAACAAACTCGTGGGTTCGATTACCACTCGAGGGAATGATTATATTTTAAATATTTTCATTCTTTCCCCTACGGTAAAACAAAGCGGCATTGAGTTCCGTCACTTAACAATGCGTTATCACTTGATTTCGACAGAAAATGGAGTTAAAACTAGCTTCTCTGTAACTATGCCGGAAAATGAATGAGTATGCTTTTTTTACTACATACTACTAGAGCCGTTGCCGCATACAATAAGCGTTGCGTTAGCAACGCTTATGTCACTTTGTACAAAGGTGTATGTCAAATTTAGTATCTAGTATCCCTACTATACCCCGTACAAGTTAGCTTGATCTTTTTGACAGATGTAAATTTTTCTGATCGACATAAGTTTGCAATGACAAACATATTATTTTATTATTTATTAATTATTATTTTTTAAATTAATGATTTTTGAAACTGTAAAAGTATTTAAAAATACATATAACACAAAATTCCCAAAAAATTCCAGCGTTACCCTAAAATTAAAAAAAAGTGTTAAACTTTTTATTGTTTCAAAATTAAAATAGGTACACTGAAAATAATAAACGCTTGAACAATGTTACATCGGTCAGACGGAAGGGACACAAAAACCAGGCACAAGTACCTTGCACAAAAATCTATTACAAACAATCATTATTAGGCCTTGTTTTGCAATGTTATGCCCAATATATTCCTGGCGACCCTTTGTTTTAGCTCTCACAACTCGTTTGACTCTATTTTTTCGAGCTCCACATATTACTTGGCGAAATATATGTTTTTTAGTTAGGCAAGCCGTGGGGTATGGATGCCTCGCCACTGATTATATATATATTAAAAATTGAAAAAGCAGCTATTTCGAAGCCTGCAAATTAATCTATATATGCAATATTCTCGTATGCAAAATATATAGTATGTAGTATGGACTGACATTTGAAGACGCGGGTAACGTCTAGTATGTAATATTTATTTTATTATTTTAAAAAGTATTACTATTCGACACTTCTTCTTAGTACAAATATTAAGAGCATATTTTGTTATTTTCAGTATAAAGTTAAATATTTTTTTAGAAATTGAAATGCTCTAGAGATGAGAGAATATAGATTTATTTTTATTTGTATAGTTAAGCTTAGAGAAATTTGTTTAAAATAAATCATTTTCATATGTTGAATGCAGATTAATAAGAATAATTATGAGATTTTATATGCAAACATGATTTTTTTTTGTGTTTCATCTATAAATATTATAAAACTAAGCTCCTAAAAGCTGTCTGTCTGTATCAAATGTGACCAACTGACTTCCATGAGGGCGAAGCGGCGGGCACAGATCAAATCTGCAAATCGACCTATTTTATCAAATAACTAATTTTTCAAACACCTGTGGTGGCGCAGTGGCACAAGTGTGCGACTTTAAACGCGACAGGTTGTGGGTTCGATTGCCGCTCCAGGAAATGTAAAAATTTAGTATTTTCATTTCCTGGGTTCCGTAAGAAGGCAAAAAAGCGGCGTTGAGTTCCGCCACTCATTACGCAATGCTTCAATTCGGCAGAAAATGGGGAACGGAGTGTCTTAATACTAGGTTCCCTCTGCCTACCCTGCTATATGCAGGATATAGCGTGAAGCTATGTATGTATGTATGTATGTAAATAGAAATATTGTTTATTGCATACAAAAATATACGCCGCGCTTTTGCCTTGTTACAATATCCAGGAAATGAAAAATTCCATTTCATGGAGTGGGAATCGAACTCACAACTTGTCGTGTTACAACCACGACAGGCATTTTTTCTTTATGATCTATTTACATCAAAAATCAAAATATCAAATAAACTAATTTCTCATAAGCCCACCATTAATACACCATCAAATCTTACTAAAATCTCTTCCTCAAACGATATCATCTTAGCGTAACGTAGTAAAAGTGGTATTGCGTAACACACATGACAATAGTGTTTCCCCATGCAATTGTTCAGAGGCAAGCTATGGAACCATATGTATAAAGTATTGAATTGAAGCCGGAATCCGACAGTGACATCCGAGGAACTTGGAAGATGGGTATGAAGATAATTGTACTGAGCCTGGTCGTCGCGTGTGTGGCTGTAAGCGGTAATTATAGGAACGATGGGTAAGATGTGATATATTTGTTTTAGTTTTTGTGATATTATAAATAGGTTATCGTGGTGCAGTGGGTAGTGTGTGGAGGTTATGGTTGTGGCTTCGATTATCACTCGGTGGAATGAATATATTTTTATTATTTTCATGTTTTCGTTCTGGTTAGTCGCTCTGATAGAATAGCGGCACTTAAATTTCTGTTTCGAGGTGGAAGAGAAGAATGTAGTGTCTTGACACTTCTCGCTTCTTCTGACTTTCCTGTTACGCAGGATAAAGCGTGAAGCTGGTATTGTAAATCCGAAAGCTTGAAACGCCTGTCGTGGCGCAGAGGCACAAGCGTGCGACTGTAAACGCGACAGGTTGGGGGTTCGATTCCCACTCTAGGAAATGTAAAAATTAGTATATTCATTTCTTGGGTTTCGTAACAAGGCAAAGCGCGGCGTTTAGTTCTGCCACTCAACACGCAATGCCTCAATTTGGCGGAAAGTGGGGAACGGAAATGTTGAAAGAGAATGGAGTGTCTTTACACTAGTTTCTCTGTTTCCCTCTGCCAACCCTGCTATATGCGGGTAAACAGCGTGAAGTTTAATAAAAAAAAAGAAAGTTTGAAAGGATACACGTTTGTTAGTCTTTGACATAAAAGCTATTGATCAGATCTTGAAACACTTAGGATACAATTTTTTTTAATTTTGTGCAATTCGGCTATACTGTAACGACAAAATATCTAATTCTTTTTAATATTTATTTTAATTATTAAATATATGTCTAATGCATAACCTATAACAAATATTGGCTTTCTGCATTTATTCTCCACATAAGCTATTACTT
>JAKGSA010000510.1:0-39113 GCA_033558755.1 Philaethria dido
CTTATAACCTTTACGCCTCTCCCAACCAAACAAAAAATGCTATACACTTGAAACTTGGTACAGATGTTCGGGAAGAGTGTACCAACATAACAAAATAAAAAAATCGATAATCGAAAGTACGTTGCCCGCCAAATTTGAAAAGTCACCTTACTTTTTGAACACACCTCGTACTTTAGATTTTGTAGTCCACGCAAGCGAAGTCGCGGCAAACAGCCAGTTTAAGACAACTGATTATTTCTTGGCCTGATTATTTCTTGATTACACTTCTGTGATAAATTTTAATATTTAATCTCATTTAAAGCATAATGTATAAAAAATGCACAAGTTATTGCAGAGAACTGTGTAGAGAACACAGTTCACAAGGTTGTATAAACAATTATTTTAAAATGTTGATCTTAAAAATGAAAAAATTGAACCATTTTTAAAAAAACTTTGGCTTACCCTAAATGTGTCTTTAACACTTTAAAAATATTAAAAAAGTTATTCTGTTTTTAGTGATTAGGTTTAGGTTTAAAGACATTTATATATATATATATATATATATATATATATATATATATATATATATCACTTACATGAGAACACAATATATACAAAAAATTAAAAAAAAGTACATTCGTTGCCGTACTTACATTAGAAACAATGATAATTATAACTACCACCACTAAATTGCTAGCAAGTTACCACATTATGAAGTTTGCTTACTTAAACGTACTTAGATAGATATGTTCTTATTACATATTGGTAAAGACGCTTTTTCAATACACTCAACGATTTAATATTTCTTATTTCTGAGGGTATGTTGTTATAATTAATTAGACTTAAACATGTAACTTACCCATTCTAAAATCAGAATTCTCATTAACACAGCTGTACGCCAACGCGTAATTGCCGTAATCGGTGCTTAATATCCAATAAGGGATTTGTATAACTGGAAAATAGAACAAAATATTTTACTTATATATTAATAGTATATTCTTTCATTAAAACGATTTATCAATTACTAGTGTCCCCATTGACGCGTTAATAACGCGTCCTAGCAACCTATATATATGTCATTTTATATAAACATGGATGTCAAACCATGGTAGTGTGTGTAACATTTATTTTGTTAATTTTATGCTTTTAATGCATTATTTTAAAAAAATATTAGCATTTTGCACTCCTTCTCTATAGAAACCATAAGTGTGCCAAGTTTCATGCTCCTCCGTCCGCGTAATTTTCGTAAAAAGGGATCCAAAGTTTTTGCTTGACATATTTATATATAGATAAATATATATGTGTCAAGTTTTAATTTTGTATTATACAACATAATTACATTACATAATTACCACGGAATTCATACAACATATATATATTTTTATCTTCACGCAGTATCCCGCATATAGCAGGGTAGGCAGAGGGAACCCGAGAACCTAGTGTCAAAACACTTCATTCTCTTTCAATAAATCCGTTCCCCATTTTCCGCCAGATTGAGGCCTTGCGTGTTGATTCGATTTGCCTTGTTACCAAACCCAGAAAAAGTAAATACTTCATTTCCTGGAGTGGGAATCGAACCCACAACCTGTCGCTTTGCGGTCGCACACTTGTGACTCTGCGCCACGACGGGCATACAACATCTTATTAAGTAATGCTAATATCAGTATATTCTTTATATTTTAAAAGCGATTTGTTGGTCAACCATTTCCATTATAAAATGTATGCTTAAGAGCTTTTAAATACCCATAAGTCCATCATTTCATTTCAGTGGTTTTGTATTAATTTACTTTAAAGATGTACTATTTTCACGCATAACAAGGTTGTCAGAGAACCTAGTGTGAAAACACTTTGCTCCCTACTTTCCGCTCAAATGCGAGGCTTATTTAAAATAATATATAATCGTTACTCCAAGCAAGAATCGAACTCGTAACCAATCACATTTCCCATCAAACGACGTCCACTGCCCCATGTGAGACTCAATGAATGATGAATCAAAGAATAAAGTATCTTAATAAGTAGAAAACCAAATTTTTACTCACTTTGTCCATTAGCAGTTATATTTATAGTCATCTTGGCAGTACCATCAGCGGTAGCCAGAGACACTATGCTATTTGATACCACAGAGAACTGGTCATCTACACCGGTAGTGGTTAAATTGAATGTATTGACGTTTAAGGAGAAGTCGTGAGACACACATTGTCCTGGCTGTTGTTCCTTTGGGTAAGCCTGGATTTCATACCATCTGCCTTGGAACTGGAATTTTTAAATTATTTTAAATTATTATAATCAGAATATTTAATTCGACAGAAAGTGGGAAACGGAAATGTTAAAAGAGACCGGAGTGTCTTAATACTAGGTTCTCAGGTTCTCTCTGCCTACCCTGCTATATGCGGAATACAGCGTGAAGCTTAAAAAAATGAATCATTCTATCGAATGAGGATCAAACCCACAACCAGTACTTGCAGTTAGACACTGTCACATTGCACCTGTTGATGCGCCATATGATGGCCTGTTGGAAAGCTTACAATTTTAATTATGGTAACTTTTTTATTTGTTTACTCAATGTATGGCGTTAGATTCCGCTTATATGCTTTTAGTATAAAGTTGATATTGATAACGCCTGTCGTGGCGCAGAGGCACAAGCGTGCGAGGTTGTGGGTTCTATCCCCACTCCAGGAAATGTAAAATTTAGTATTTTCATTTCTTGGGTTTGGTAACAAGGCAAAAAGCGGCGTTGAGTTCCGCCACACAACACGCAATGCGTCAATTCGGCGGAAAGTGGGGAACGGAATTTTTGAAAGAGAATGGAGTGTCTTAACACAAGGTTCTCTGGTTCCCTCTGCCTACCCTGCTATATGCGGGATACAGCGTGAAGCTAAAAAAAATAAAGTTGATATAAAGCATTGCAAAATTGGTAGCTCGTAAAGCGCCCTTATTTTTAATGGACGTCGAAAATTCTTATAATAAACGTCAATGTTTTCTCGAGAGGTTGATTAGAATCCCCAACAACTGCACTAACTTGCATTTAGTGTTTTTTTAAATTGTATAATTTTTTTGGCGGCAAAATTTTAATGAGGTGATAATAAAATCAAAAGAATATAAAATATGTAGATTAATATAAGATAGAAATCAAATGCTTTTTTAAAATTCAATTTTGAACTTGAAAAGTGGTGAAGGGTATTCAAAAATTTCCGAAATGCGATTCAGTTTGCTAAAAATAATAAAAAAGAAAAAATATTGATTTTGTTTTCTATGCTTAAAAGTTTTATTCATACATTTTTTTAGCTTCACGCTGTATCCCGCACATATCAGGGTAAGCAGAGGGAACCAGATAACCTAGTGTTAAGACACTCCGTTCTCTTTTAACATTTCCGTTCCCCACTTTCCGCCCAATTGAGACATTGCGTGCTGAGTGGCGGAACTCAACGCCGGGCTTTGCGTTGTTACTAGAGCGAGTAAATGTATTTACTAAATATGTATTATTTAATATTTTCTTTTGCTATAGTGGAAATCGAACCCACAACCTGTCACGTTTACAGTGGCACGCTTGTGCCCCTGCGCCACGACAGATTTATATACGTATATAAATTTTAATTTTATGAGGTCTATCGGTCATAGTGGTGCAGTGGTGCAGCCTCTTACTTCAAAGTCATTAGCTAATCTATACATATACATGAAATTGGAGTCTCTGTTTGTAATACATATAATAAAACCCCTTTTGAATACACACAAATGAATATGTCTAGGTACATATATCAAAATTGCATTTTTTACAATTTTTGTCTGAATATATGTCTGTTTGCTCTGGCTAATCTCTGAAATAGATGGACTGATTTTGATGGAACTTTTACTGGCAGCTGATGTAATAAAGAGTAACTTAAGCTACTTTATAGATATTAGAAAAGGAAAATTTCTTCTAATATCATAACTTTAGCACAATATAATTTTTTTGTTAAATTAGATGCGGACGAAGTTTTGAACACAGCTAATTATACTGGTACAAAACGGACCTAGCTCGTAGGAATGATTACTTTAAATTACCTAACATGCAATATCAGTGAAATGGAAGAAAAGTTGAGAGCAGTAAAATCGATTCTTCTTTGAGAAAATGATGCGGAGCGGAGGGACCTAAATAAAATAGAAGCACAGAAACAAAATAAAATATCACCTACCTGTGTCAAATTAAAATTGCTTGCAACAGGTATATCCTCGCATTGTCCAGGGAATCGAACCGGAACCCCCACTTGTGGTTCAGGATAGTAGAAACAGCCTGCAGGGCTTTGATCGTCCACTTCATAGTAGCGTTGGTCTAACACTGGTACAGTGGCAATGGTTCTATTGATGGCAGCTAGGCTATCGTTTTGTAGTGTTTTGCTTCTACTGAGTTTCCAGCTTCTAACTGGAATTATAAAATGTATGTACGTGTTATAGTAATATTTTTTAATAAATATTTTTTTATAGCTTCACGCTGTATCCCGCATATAGCAGGGTAGTCAGAGGGAACTTGGTGTTAAGACACTCCGTTCCCTACTTTCCGCCGAATTCGGGGCATTGCGTGCTGAGTGGTGGAACTCAACACCGCGCTTTGCCTTGTTGCCAAACCCAAGAAATGAAAATACTGAACTCTTCCTGGAGTGGGAATCGAACCCACAACCTGTCGCGTTTACAGTCACACACTTGTGCTACCTCTGCGCCACGACAGGCGTTAAATTTTTTTTTCTTATGACAAATTTTAACTGAGATATATTTCTACTAGCGGTCTCGCGATAGCGTTTGCGTGAACTATGAAATCTAAAATCCCGTTCTTTTCCGTTTTCGTAGGATTCGAGATCGAGAGGTGCTTATCAGTGTTCCCCTACACCTCTCTAGGAGCCTACATGTCAAATTTCGGGTTTCTATAGACAGTTATGTCACCTGTACTTTTTCTGTCAGTCACTCAGTTAGAACCAATATATGGACGCATACCTATTTACCTCCTTCTGAAAGGGAAAACCTGGCGACTAACATAGGCTCAGAGGTTAGTATAAGCAGTCTTATGTAATTGTAAAATAAATTTTATATAAAAAAATATTTTTAGAAAGAGAATAAAAAATTACAACGAGTGGGCCTTGTACCCGCTCTCTTGGAAACCATCGAAGCACTTTGGCCGCTAAGCTATGCGTTCTTGTCTATTATTACAAGTTATTTTTGCCGTATGTTATTATTTGTATATTAGCATCTCATTAGACAGTGTAGAGAAATTTCTGCTATGCATAGTGGTACATGTTTGGACGGTTTCCAAGAGTTGCGGCTTCGAGTCCCGATGTGTTCAAAACTTTATACGTTTTCTGAAAATGTTCTACGTTTTCTAAGTATGTGATTAACATATTAAATTATCAAAAATATATTTTATATGCTTAAATGTAAACCTAACTTTTGTATCGTGTTATTGTTTTTTATCTCCCAGATGGATATACATTATCTATTCAGGTATTTTTGACAAATCACACTTTTTATCTTAAAACCACTCAGGTGTTCCATTTTTAGCTTTGTTTATCAAAAACAACATGTCATTCTAAAATTTAAATGAGCAATGATATTTAAATATCCTAATGACTTTGTTGTTACTTTCTGCTGACAGAGTGGTATTGACTTTTTTTGCACTTAGTATATCTACAATAAAATGGCTATTTCCAACAGTGGGATTGGAACCCTAGACTGCGACTACAATGTATCAGTGGTAGAGGGGTGAAAATTGTGGCAAGCCGGTAAATTTAGAGAAGCCGGTGTATATTTAGGGAAGCCGGTACACATATTTAGGGAAAGTGGTAATTTTTAGAGAAGCCAGCAGGGGCTAAGGGTGAAAATTTGTATTAGGCAGGCCAGCAAGGCAAGCAATTTAGAGAAGCTGGTATATGATTATAGGTATTTAGAGTAATTTCTCAATTGAATTTAAGTAATGATTTTTTAAGGGTGTTTTAGATGTCAGAGCTTGTTTTTTCGCAATTTTATGTCCAACATCTTTGTCATACATATATTTGAAAAATTAAGGTAAGCGCGTAGGATCCGTGTTGTATAGATGCCTAGCCACTGCCTCCCAGTAAGAATCGAATTCACAACCGTTCGTGATTATAGTTAGACACTGTCCCACTGCGCCACGATAGCCTCATGCAAATTTTGGTTATAAAAAACCTACTACAAATATTTAAAGTAACTAAATAAAATATAAAGAAAGAAACATAATATATGCATTAGCTAAAAACCAAAATCAAAACATTCCTTATTCTAATAGGCTATAACAAGCACTTAAAAGAAGAAATTAATTTATATACGACACACAAAGAGGTTATCGACACTACTAAAATATATTCGAAATGTATGCAAAATCAATAATAATATACCGACTGTTACATTTTTTTATTTTAAAATGACCTTCAAATGATTTATGATAAGAATATATTATACTAAAAGTATTTGATAGTAAAGAACAAAATAATAAAAAAGTAATTAACATTTAAGTGGGAAACGGAATTGTTGAAAGAGAACGGAGTGTCTTAACACTAGGTTCTCAGGTTCCCTCTGCCTACTCTGCTATATGCGGGATACAGCGTGAAGTTAAAAAAAAAAAAATTAACATTTATATTTAAACTAAGAAAAATTAGCTGCAAAATTCGGCAAAATTAAAGAAATAAAAATGACAAGAGACATTTATCATCCTTCTATATTTTCTAGTACCATTGATAACACTCCGTTCCCCACTTTACGCCGAAATGAGGCGTTGCTGAGTGGCGGAACTCAACGCAGTGCTTTACCTTGTTACCAATGACCAAATGAAAATAAAACCTTTACATTTCCTAGAGTGGGAATCGAACCCACAACTTGTCGCGTTTACAGTCGCACTATTGTGCCTCTGCGCCACGACAGTCGTTAAGTCACATTGACTTAAGGTGTATGTTAAGTTGCACTTCATACGAAAATGTATGTCACATACATTTTCGTATGAAGTGCAATAGTGCAAAGTGAATAGAGTGCCTAATAATTCTTTTATTTAATTTATTATATTATTATTAAAAAAATCATAGTAAATAAAGAATTACAAAATAAGAAATATGTAAGTAAGCATTGAGTTCCGCCACTCAGCACGCCATGCCTCAATCTGGCGGAAAGTGTGGAACAGAATTGTTGAAAGAGAACGGAGGGTCTTAACACTAGGTTCTCAGGTTCCGTTTGCCTACCCTGCTTTACGCGGGATACAGCGTGAAGTTAAAAAAAAATCTATGTGTATTTTACGCGACAACGAATTTAAAAATTTCAAGAGATTCGAATCCGTAATACTTCAGAATTATACCAAAGATTGCATTTTTTCTTATCATTTATCAATATAAATGTTATCAATAAATGAAATAACAGTATCACTATTGACGTTATCAATACCAGCGGCATTTTAAAATCTTTTATTTGATGATACGTATTGTTAAAAGCGAAAGATATGGAAGTTCAAAGGTTGATATTTTTGTGAAAGGAACAGATTTTTTATATTTTATTTTAATAAAGGCAGAGAAAAATAGAGTAGAGTTACTCCAATCTCTACTTAACTCTCTTTTATAGATACATTGATTGGCAAAACTCAACATCACATTCCTACAAAAAAAAAATATTAATACTAGAAGTTTGACGTTTGTGGGTTCGATTCCCACTCCAGGAAATGTAGTATTTTCATTTCCTGGGTTAGGTGACATGGCAAAGCGCGGCCTTGAGTTCCGCCACTTAGCACGCAATGCCTCAATCCGGCGGAAAGTGGGGAACAGAATTGTTGAAAGAGAACGGAGTGTCTTAACACTAGGTTCTCAGGTTCCCTCTGCTTACCCTGCTATATGCGGGATACAGCGTGATATTAAAAAAAAACAAGAAAAAACAAACGAAGTTTGAGGGAATCGAACCCACAGTTATCGTGTCTACAATTAAACAACGCACCACTCTGTTATAGTATCAAGTTTTATAAATAAATATTATAAAAGATCAACATTATTTAATAAACTATCTTACTTGATCTTTCGTCTTCTGTTACGTTAATACAACTGTAAACCAGGGCGTAGTTGTCGTAGTCAGTATCCAGCACCCAGTACTTAGCAGATGTTGTCACTATAAAGAAAATAAAAATTAAATTAATTAATTAACAGCTTCATACTATTTATCTTTATGTCTCTGGAAGAATATGGATAGATATTTTAAAAACAGGATTAATTGGTTCCAAACCTAATTTATTTCCCATAGTAGATGCTGCAGCCTCTTTAAAAGAGTTACTGCATTGGCGTCAGGTGGCAACCGGCCGTAAAATTAAGAGCCAAAACATTTTCTCCTTACATGAAAGCATAAGACTATGCAATCGGGTAAAAACACTAGGGCGTACCCCTCATGCGACGCTAATGCGAATATGATGAAGCGGATGATCAAGCCCAATTGCCGGAACCGACAACCCATTGCACGTCTTGGCGCAGAAAAGTAATGAGACCCGACCCCAAATAATTGGATAAGGGTTAGAAGAAGAAGAACAGCTTCATGCCTTTTTCCGCAGGGAGTCAGAGAACCTAGTATCAAGACACTCCGTTCTCTATTTTCTGCTAGAACTCTTTAGATTGCATGTTAAGTGGCGGAACTTAACGTCGCGTTTCATCTTACAAGAGTGGGGAAATGAAAATAATATACGCATATCAAGCAGAGGGAACCTGAGAATCTAGTCTTAAGAAACCCCGTTTTATTAACATTTCCGTTTACCGCCGAATTGGGTGCTCAATGGCGAAGCTCAACGCCGTTCTTTACCTTGCTACCAGAGCAAGGAAAATACTAAATATTTAATTTTGAGGCCTGTCAGGCGCAGAGGCACAAGCGCTCGACTGTAAGCGTGATAGCTTGTGGGTTCGATTCACACTCCAGGAAATGAAAATATTTAGTAATATTTAGTATTTTCATTTCCTCAATCTGGTATAAGGTTAAACGCGGCGTTGAGTTCCGCCATTCAACAAGCAACGCCTCAATTCGGCGTTAAATGGGGAACGGAAATGTTAAATAAAAAAAAGAAAAAAGGACTCTACTATAAATATTTCGTTGACAATACAGCGTTTTCTTCTAAAAAATCATCGTCCGACCTTTTTGTTTTGACTATTTGTTATCTCTACATAACATAATTAGGGTTAAGCGGGTTAGTTTTGATTTTATGAAATTTTATTACTCAAGCCACAAACAAAATAATAAAAAGTTTTTATTGTTTCACTTTTTATGAGAAATGAGATAATAATTATATAAGCAACTAATTTATTTTGAATGCTTGCAATTTTTCCATATTCTTAATAAATTATTATGATCTTTCGAGAATCAGAGTTCCATTCAAAAATTAAAAAGTTATTATTTGGGTATTTTAAAATTTTTCATGCTATAGAGATGTCTATGGTACTGGAGGAAGGTCACATATACAGCAAAAGCCCCCCCGGAGAGCATGTATGAAGAGGTTAATGACTGTGGTAGAGGCGAAAGAGGTATGCAGGGACTGTAGCGTTTGGCGCTCTGTTCTCTCTGACTTCCCTGCTAGATAAAGCGTGAAACTAAGTTAGCTAGTTCTTTTTTGTTTTTTTTATAGCTTCACATTTGGTTGGTAGAGGGAACCAGGTTTTCAGGTTCCCTCTACGTTCTTAGTGTCTTAACACTTCTTTCTCTTTAATCATTTCCGTTCCTCATTTTCCGCTGAATTGAGGCATTGTGTGCTGAGTGACGAAACTCAACGCCGTGCTTTGCGATGCGAGAGCGATGAAATGAAAATATAAAATATTATTTGATGATGTTTATTATAAATATTTAACATTTTCATTAGCTGGAGTGGGAATCGAACCTACAATCTGTCGCGTTTACAGCCGCCCGCTTGTACTGACTGGCATCTAAATTATTAATTGTTACTTAATAATAAAAAAATATAAAAAATACTTACAATTTGTTCCAGCTATAGGAAAGCTGACAGTTAGCTTAGCACTACCATCAGTGGAGGCAACAACGGCTACACCATTAACGGTATCCAATCTTTGATCGATAACTTGAGTGTTAAAGACATCCACACCGCCATCCCCAAGAGTGTACAGTGCGTTGTTACAAGAACCCGGTGTGAAGGGCGAAGGGTAGGACTCTATGTTGTGCCATAGTCCCAAATACTAAAAAAAAATGTTTTTTTTTAGTTTAGCTTCACGCTGTATGCCGCACATAGCGGGATAGGCAGAGGGAACCTGAGAACCTAGTGTTAGGACACTCCGGTCTCTTAAGATTTCCATTTCCACTTTCTGCCGAATTGAGGCACTAAGTGCTGAATGGCGGAACTGAACACCGCGCTTTAAGATTAGAATTCTGAAATGCGAGCGGTTGTGGGTTCGATTCCAATCGGGGGAATGATTATATTTAAAATATTTTAATTTGACCTTGAATTCGGGCGGAAAAAGGAGAACGGAGTGTCTTCATACTAGGTTCTCTCTTTCTACCTTACAAGGCGGGATAAAGCGCGAAAAAATATACATAATCTTTATAGATGTGATGATCAGATGTTTTAAGTGTGTCTATGAGTTTAGTAGTTTTCGCGTGAAAGAGAAACAAACATTCATCTCCCGTACAAATTTTTGTATTTATAAATTAGTTATATTATTATATATACCATAGTAATATAAATTTATTTGACTATTCACTATAGCAAAATTACAAACATGATTGTGGTAATTTATGTCACCTACTAACATAATAAATGTAAATGCAAGTTTGTTTGTTGCGCCTTAGCACCAAAACTACTTAACCGATTATCATGAAACTTTGTACACATATTCTTAGAGGTAATAAAAATTACATGGAAAAATGGAAATGGAATGGAAAAATGGATATTTTTTTTATTTTTTTTTTTAACTTCACGCTGTATCCCACATATAGCAGGGTAGGCAGAGGGAACCAGAGAACCTAGTGTTAAGATACTCCATTCTCTTTCAACAATTCCGTTCCCCACTTTCCGACGAATTGAGGCATTGCGTGTTGAGTGGCGGAACTCAACGCCGCGCTTAACCTTGTTACCAAACCCAAGAAATGAAAATACTAAATTTTACATTTCCTGAAGTGGGAATCGAATCCACAACCTGTCGCGTTTACAATCACACGCTTGTGCCTCTGCGCCACGACAGGCGTTACTTTATATTAAAAAATATACATATATTTTGGTCCACGTGACTGTTTGTAAAAAATTGAAAATCTAGCTACTACACTATAGTATACGAGTATACTGCTATTGACGACGAGCAAAGCCGTGGGAAATAGTTAGTAAATAATTCTGCTAAAATTATATATTAAATGTATATATTTAGAATCAACAAATATATTTATATCATTAATTTGTTTTTATTTTTATCTAATATTTCAACATATTTTATGTACACTTGCATATTTTATCAAGATATAAATAAAATAAAAATTCAGATTATGTTGAAAAACAAATAAATATTACAATTTATATACGATCGTAATCTGGATATTATGTTATAGCACGTCGTTAAGTTCCGTTATTGAAAATAAAATGAGCAGACGAAGAAATACATTTCTACAAATATCTAATATTGATAATCTATATATATAAATTTTCTTCTTCTTCTTTTAGTGCCTCTCCAACTAGTGAAGGTTGGCAGTCAGCTTCGCATATTCAGTATGGAATAGCTGTACAGCGCTTTTGATTCCCGTCCATTCGCAGATGTTCCTAAGCCATGATTTTTTTCTGCGGCCGATTCTCCTTCTTCCAGCAACTTTTCCCATCATCATCAGTTGTAACAGTTCGTATCGGTATATAAATACGTGAAGCAAAAACTTTGGATACCTTTTTACGAAAATTGCGCGGACGGAGAGGCATGAAATTTGGCACACTTATAGTTTATATAGAGATGGAGTGCAGAATGATAATATTTTTTTTTTAAATAGTGCATAAAAAGTGTGTTAAATTAATTAAATAAATGTTATACACTACCATGGTTTGACATCCATGTTTATATAAAGTGACATATACGTCACTACGCAATGCGCTATTAGCACATTTACGGAGACGCTAGTAATAATAAAAAAATAACGAAAAAAATTAGGAAAATTGACTTAAAATACTCAAATAATGAATAGCTCACAAAGTATTAGTCAGATCTTAACTAAATTTAAATGAGACCAAATTAAAAGCACTAGCTATCATATAAAAAAACACAATTCATCAAAATTGGTTTACCCAGTAAAATGTTATGCGGAATTGAGAACCTCTTCCTTTTTTAAAGTCGGTTAAAACCATAATGAACACAGAACATTGAGACTATCTGCAAACATAGTCTAATGATAAAAAAAGTTGATTGTAAACTAGCTTCATACAAACATAGCTTCACGCTGTATCCCGCATATAGCAGGGTAGGCAGAAGGTACCAAGTGTTAGGACACTCCGTTCCCCACTTTCCGCCGAATTGAGGCATTGCGTGCTGAGACTAGGACTATATATCCGTAGCAGGCGTGAATAAGTTGATAAAACGGGAAATGCATGTTTCAAGGCATATATTTTTAACATTAAATTTTATATGTATCTTTTTTTAAGTAATCTAACTTATTTTTTACTAAAAGTGTTTGAATTGCTTGAAACTTAAACTTAACTCCTGGTCCACGTATATAATGAATATTTTTAAATACATATCTTAAACACGCTTTCTATAAAAAGAAATTATTAACTTACTGCAGTAACATTGAAATTTCGCACAACATTTATATTGTCCTCACACTGTCCTCTAAAAACTACAGGCTGGTTGGGTACTGGGCTTGGATAGAAGAAGCACCCTTCATTGGTCTGATTTGAAGGAATTAGGAAACGATTGTTTATATCCAGATAAGATCTTATCACTTGATCAACTGCGTTCTGCGCTTCGTTTGATAGCTGGCGGGAGCGGCTTGCTATCCATGTGTTTACTAAAATAAATAAATATATTATTAATTCCTTTTTTCCCTTGTTTTAGCTTCACGCTTTATCCGGCATAGCAGGGCAGTTAGAGTACCTGAGCATGTGCTTCGTGCTTCGAACCATCGTCTTTGTCCGTTATCGTATCGTAGTCTCGAAACACTAACGTTATGAATTCGAATTTTTTTCGTGCTCACCTTACTAGTGTCAAGACATTTGACAGAACAATTTTCCGCCCAAATTTGAGGCAGCGTGTGGAGTGGTAAAAATCAACATGGTTTACTTTACCAGATTGGAGAAATTACATATATAAAGTAAGTACATACATACATACATAGTTTCACGCTGTGCGCACAGCAGGGTAGGCAGAGGGAACCTAGTGCTAAGACACTCCGCTCCCCAATTTCCGCCGAATTGAGACATTACGTGCTGTGTAATAAATGTAAGTAATATAAATACCTGTCCGAGTGGAAATCGAACCCACAACCCGTTGCAGTCAGACACTATCCAACTGACAATGGCGTCTATTGTACTTTTAAAGTTTTAAATTAATTTATCATAATATTTACCTCTTCTCTGATTATTTGGTAGGTCTGAACAGATATATGCAACCGCGTAGCTGGTGTAGTCTGTAGCCAGGATCCATAGAGGACTTTCTACCAGTACTGGAAAAAATACCTTTTTTATATTACACATTCAAGAAGGTAGATTACAATGAACAGGGTTTCTACTGTTTTATTTTTGTCTAATTGCATGCAGTATTGCATGAAATTTTACTTTGTTTGAGACAAATTAAACTTTTTCTTGAAAATTTATTAAAATTTAAACGTGACGGGACTCGAACCCGCGTCTCTAGGAAACCATGCAAGTGCTGTGACCACTAAGACATACGGGACTCGAACCCGCGTCTCTAGGACACCATCCAAGTACTTTGACATACGTCTATACGTCTAAATTATTTTACGCTCACTACAATTTATTTTTGTTTTTCCAATTTCTCTACAGAAAATTGTACAGAGATATTTACAAATTTCTACTAACCGAAGATTGTTTCTAATTATGGCCCTGTTTTAAGACCTTTATTGGCATTATAAATATACAGCTATGCTTAAATATAGCGCAGTGTAAACTGCCTACATATTCATCTATCGATAACATTACCAATTCATTTTACTTTGACGTGATTAATATTCACATCGTAATATCCGGTGAAGAAATTATCACATTATTATCATGACTAACAAATTTATGATTTGATTGACTTTTACAACATTTAAAATATTATTTACTATAGTTGTATTCCGCGGTTTTATTTGCGTGGACATACATACATAGTTTTACGCTGTATCCCGCACATAGCAGGGTAGGCAGAGGGAATCAGAAAACCTAATGTTAGGACATACCGTTCTGTCTAGATTTCGGTTCCCCACTTTTCGCTGAATTGAGGCATTGCATGCTGAGTGGCGAAATATAACTTGTGTGGACTATGAAACTTAAAATCTAATTTCTCCCGTTTTCAAAGGGATTTCTAGAAATTCTCTCTTAGCGGCCTACTCTCCCCACGCTTACATGCCAGATTTCAGCTTTCTGTGGCCAGTACTTTGCTTCTTGTACGTTCTCTGTCAGTCACTCAGTAACGCAAGCAAGTTTATATATATAAGCAGCAGCTTATATATATATATATATATATATATATATATATATATATATATATATATATATATATATATATATATATATATATATATATATATATATATATATATATATATATATGCATGTATTGATTATATATCTTTATGATTATAATCGATTAATTTAACACTTTTATTATTATTGCACTTATTATGTAACTGTTATGAAATTTATATATTTCTTGAATAATTTATTGCATATCTGTAGTACTTTGAAATAGTATCAGTTAGGGAGTGCCTTTATATATCGTTCCGTTTTTTGCTTTGTTTTTTAGAACTAATTTCACTCATTTTCGACATAGCATAATAGACAGAGAGAATCAAGTGTCTGGACACTCCGTTTCCACTTTCACGTGTTTAAAGTCAGACGCTATCCCAATACTCCACGATGGATTCAAATTATCTATATATAACTACGTGAAGCAAAATCTTAGTACCCTTTTTTACGAAAATTACGCGGACCGAGGAGCATGAAACTTGGCACACTTATAGTTTATATAGCGAAGGAATGCAGAGTGCTATCATTTTTTTTAATAATGCATAAAAAGTATATTAAATTAATAAAATAAATGTTACACACACTACCATGGTTTGACATTCATACATACATTGCTAAAGACAACGCGTTGTTAACGCGTCACCGGGGACACTAGTTATAAATATGTTAAAATTTGATGTCTAAGTTAAAAAATCAAAATAAAATAATATTAGTATTGTTCTGAATAAAATTTTATTGTTGTCAAGACTGATAAACTATCGTAAGAGGTTGTCACATGTACGTGATAAACGAGACTAAATTGTTCAATTTTATTGCTGTGCAATCAACAGATGGATGTTTAATATATTTTGATACATTTTCTGGGCAAGGACAATATTTGAAAAGAAATCATTAAAAAAAAGTATAACGCCTGCCGTGGCGCAGAGACGCGACAGGTTGTGGGTTCGATTCCCACTCCAGGAAATAGAATTTTTCATTTCCTGGGTTTGGTAACAAGGCACAACGCGACATTGAGTTCCGCAATGCAATGCCTCAATTCGGCGGAAAGTGGGGAACGGAATGTCTTAACAATAGGTTCTCTTTGCCTTCCCTGCTATATGCGGAATACAGGCAGCTATGTATGTATGTACAATTGTTATGAATTTTTGTTATCTAAAAGTGTAAATAATATTTTAAAAACATAAAAAATCGAAATTACTTGCTTTGTATCTTATACATGTCGTACGCATGGTTAGCGAGTAATGATTTTGTTCATAACGATTATTTCTACTATCACTTATTTCTGCGTTCATTGTTTATCTTTCTAAGGCAGATAAATTAAATAATTTTAATATAAATGCACGCCTGATTGAGTAACGAATTCATGCAGTCGAAGATATATTCGAAGAGAGCGAGACAGACAAAGAAACATGCGTACGCCGCACGGCTTACAATTATAGCAAGAAATGTCGTTACAAACTTAAGGAATTTAAGTAAACCCCCATTTAAATATAAACATTTCTTCGAATGGAAATTGAACCCACTAGTAATCACGCTTACAGTTAGACGCTGTTCCATTGCGCCATGATGGCCTTGATAAATATTTTTTTTTAGCTTCACGCTGTATCCTGCATGTAGCAGGGTAGGCAAAGGGATCCTGAGAACTAGGCAGAACCTGACGACCTAGTGTTAAGAAACTCGGTTCCCTACGTTCCACCGAATTGAGGCTTTACGTACTGAGTGGCCAAACTCAACGCCGTGCTTTGCCTTGTAACCAAACCCAGGAAATAAAAATACTAAACTTTTACATTACCTGGAGGGAATCAAACCTGTCGCGTTTACAGTCGCACGCTAGTGCCTCTGCGCCACGACGGCTTCGATAAATATTATATAATATATATTTTTATTTATATATATTTTCTCATATACTGGCAATCTGACACTTCCGATTTGCACCATGTTACCATTTTTTAACTAATCAATTGATTTATTTGAATAATTGGTTTCGGTTTGTATAAATTTACAACATAATTGGTGATTTCAAGTAAATTAAACAAGGTTAAGGATTTTCTTTATCATTATTTGATAAGCTTAGGATAATTATGTTGACGGAATTCTAAACATTATGGGACATGTGTTAGTTTATAAAATAACAATTCATTATTTTGTATAAAACTATAAACCCACATATATTCCGGATAAAGCAGAACAGATAGAGAAAAACTAGTGTTAAGACACTCTGTACTTTATTTCCTGTCTATATCAGAGACACTGTGTGTTGCGTGGTGGAAATTAACGCCACGTTATGTATGATTAGTTATAATGAATTAATCATCAAGATTACCAGATAAATGATACTTTTGGTAGTAGTTGAGAACCCAAAATAATTAACTTTCTTTTTTTAGCTTCGCGCTATATCCAGCATAGTGCAAGGGTAGGCAGAGAGAACCTGAGAACTTAGTGTTAAGACACTCCGTTCTCTTTCAATAATACTGTTCCCCCTTTATAATTGTGATAATTAACTTCATTTATCGTATAAACAAACCACTTACCACCAGGAGATACTTCCAAAACAACCGACAATCTAGCTGATCCATCATTGCTCACAACCGTTGCGTTTCCAGCAACCGAGTCCAGGGAGAGGTTCACTATTTGACTGTTGAGGACTTGGACGACATTACCCAAGAGTGTGTATTCCGCACGGTTACAGGTTCCTTGACCATTTGTGGAATAGTAGGTTGCTATTTGATGCCATAGACCCATGAACTAAAAATATTTGATGAATATTAGGTGTTTCAAAAAAAAAAATCTATTCAACTCTATTTTTACTCTACTTTATTTCACATAACTTTATACTGAGACTGATTTTGATGATTCTTTTTTATATGTTAGTAGCTTGTTTAGTACAAGTGTTTTTGATTCTGAAAAACTTCTAAGTAAATTCTGATGTGGTTCCAATTAAATTTAGTTAAAATCTGATGAGTTATTGAGTTATTCTTAAAAATGTTTTCTTTTTTTGATGTGTAAATATTATGCTTCGTGAATTCTTTATAAGCTTTGCCATATAAGTTCTATTTTTCCTTAGTAGTTTAGACTGTAAATGGTAAAATTCCATTGTTTTCATTTTCCTATAAAAGTTTTGGGGAAAAAAAGCAGTTCCACTGTATATTCCGCATGGCAGGATGGTCAGATATTTCTGGTTTAAACTCTACGTGTGAGAGAGATTCATATAAATCTTGGTGATATTTATTGAGTTCCGTCACCCAACATAAACTAGGTTCTGTCCAACCCTGTTGCGGCATAAAAGGTGAAGCTGAGAAAAAAATATATCAACTTACCGCAGAAACGTTAAAGTTTTGTACAACAGTTATATTAGGGTTACACTGGCCAGGTAATACAACAGGTTGGCCAGCAGGTATTTCTGGTAGAATTTCACAAGCACTTGCTGTATGATCGACAGCCACAAGATCACCTGATGTGAGATTAAACATTGTAACTAGTGTATTGTTTAGGAGTGCTTCCATCATGCTGGTGGGAAATGAGGTGGTCCTTCCCATCTGCCATAGCAGAACTGCAAAAAAATTGATTATTAAAGTTATACGTCTTATGATGCGTGAAAAAATAATGAAAGTACATTTTCGTGACGATGTGCCTCACGTACTGACACCATGAAATTAGCTAGTCAATGTTTTAGATTTTTTGATATTTAAATGAATTTACTTAACTAGATTTGTATAGCCTAACGCCTTAACGCCTGTCGTGGCGCAGAGGCACAAGCGTGCGACTGTAAATACGACAGGTTGTTGGTTCGATTCCCACTCCAGGAAATGTTAGTATTTTCATTTTCTGGGTTTGGTAACAAGGCAAAGCGCGGCGTTGAGGTCCGCCACTCAACACGCAATGCCTCAATTTGGCGGAAAGTGGGGAACGGTTTGTTGTATGAGAACGGAGTGTCTTAACACTAGTTTCTCAGGTTCCCTCTGCCCTAACCTGCTATATGCGGGATACAGCGTAAAGTTATAAAAAAAAAGAAGATTTATATAGGCTATAATAAAACGTTCTTTCAATATTATTTGTGTTAGTCTCTACAAACAGGATAAAGCGAAGGATAGGGTTTTTATATTGTTATGCCAAAGAAGTATAACCTCTTACGTGCATACACGTAGGTACGATCTGTTTTTTGTTTCAGGTGTCAGGCGTGGATAAGATATAATGTTGAAAAGTAACATTTTTAAGGCAGATTTTTTCAAGCTGAATTTACAAATTTTGTTTTATATGCTGATACTATAGGTAACTAAAAATTAACTCACGGTTTCTATGCGTAGCATTGAAATTGTCACAGGAGTATGCAAGTGCTAGATTTTCGTAGTCTGTCGTGACTATCCAAAAATTCAGACCTGAGGAAAAGAGAGTGTTTAATATATTTTGAAAAATAATATAGAGTCAAGTATAATTTTTGTATCAAATGCAAAACAATTAGCCACTTATAGCGTAGAACGACATCTAACTGTATATAACATTGGTTGTAGGTTCGATCGAAATTTATATAATTTTAATTTTTCTATTATGGGCATGTTATTAAGACAAAGAGCAGCGTTAAGATCCGCCATTCAACACGCAATGTCTCGATGATTGATAAACGGTGTGTCATAACACTGGGTTTTCTATGAGTACTCTATGTATGAATATGCTATGAAAACAGTCTGAAGCTATATACCATATCATAGATGTACTACATAGAATATTATTGTAATTAATAAAAGGTGACAAAAAAATAAAATATTTTAAATTTCTATTAATTTTATGTCCGCATTACTCTTAAAATTATGTTCTAAACAAATTTATTTCCACTTTTTTTTTTTATGGATAAATATATATGCAAACGAGCAGAAGGACCACCTGATGGTAAGTGGTTGGTTACCTTCGCTCATGAACATCTACACCACCAGAGATGTTGTAGATGCGTTGCCAACTTAGAGGATACTGATGAAAGGGGAGGATAATGTAGAAGTCCGCTATCGGAACCACCACATTTTGGGGAAAGGATGGGTGGGAAAGGGAAAAACCTGGCTTACACGCCATCAAACCAGAACACATCTTAAGATATTTGGCGGTTCGTCTTTGACATGATAGTGGTAGCGAGCCAGACGGAGGACGAACCTCCTACCACCAAACTACTGGGATACCCGACTTTTACGGGACGCTACCCAGCGGCGGAGGGGAATTGTATCCTAACCCAGTTCCCTCATAGGGAAAAATATGAATACTTACTTCCATTAGAACCCGCCATATTAAAATTAAACTTCGCTGTTCCATTCTCCAAGCTGGCATTAGCTCTAGTTTCATCAAGGAAGTTGTCATTGACACCTCTGTTATAAACTGATATGGTATCATTTGCTTGTGATAGTTCTATAAAGGAACAATCTGTTACCGAGATGCTCGACCCGCTCCTTCTTACGACGTACCATCTTCCCAAAAACTGGAAAAAAAGAAATATTCAATATTTTGCTCTGAAATCTATCTGAAATGTATGTGCTACTATAAAGTGTCATTTAATTCTATTCAGTAGTTTCTGCGTTAAAGAGTAACAAACACCCTTTTATGTTCACAAGCTTAGGTTGTAGAATATTTTTTTTAGCTTTGCTCTATATCCCGCATATAGCAGGGTAGAACCCTCAAGGTATGTACTAGGTTCTCAGATTCTCTCTATATGCGAGACCATATAGAACCTGAGAACCTAGTGTTAAGACACTCCGTTGCTAAATTACAGTTAATATTTATATATATAAATTAGATCTTTATAAATTGTAGCCTATGTGTTAGTTTTTTTTGTCTCATGCTGTTTCCTGCACATGGCAGGGTAGGCAGAAGGAACCAAGGAACCTAGAGTTAAGACACTCTGTCCCCTTTTTTAATATTTGCCTTCCCTACTTTCCGCCGAATCGAGGCATTGCGTGCTGAGCGGCGGAACTCAACGCCGCGCTTTGCCTTGTTACCAGAGCGAGGAAAAGAAAATACTAAGTATTATTTTAATATATCCATTTTCTGAAGTGGGAATCGAACCAACAACCTGTCGCTTGGCGCAGCAACAGGCATAAATATAACTTGTATCTTATATTAGATATTCATTATCATATTATTGCTAAAATATTCAAAATCTTTGGGAATTTATTATTTTCATGTATCCTTACTAATATTATAAATACGAAAGTAGCTCTGTCTGTCTGTCTGTCCGTCTGTCTGTTACGCTTTCACGCCTAAACCACTGAACCGATTTTGATGAAATTCGGTATGAAGATAGAACTGAATTTGGGAAAGGACATAAGATACTTTTTATTGCGAAAAAAATGGTAGAAGGGGTTGAAATAAAGGATGAAAGTTTGTATGGAAGTATAAATACATTTCATAGAATTTCGCGTGAGATAATAAAAAGCGGCATACATTACTAACAAAGAAAACATAAAAATTATCAATTTGATATTGAAACATTAATTACGAAGCGGTTATCTTATCAGTAGGAAAATATTGTCATTTTTAATCGTCAAAATCTTTGTTTCAACTAAATTCCAACGGAATGTGGGTGGCGGTATAACATACATTCAGTTATAGTGGGTTGAAATCCCAAAACAAAAAAAACGCATGTCGTGGCGCAGAGGCACAAGCGTGCGACTGTAAACGCGACAGGTGGTGGGTTCGATTCCCACTCCAGGAAATGGAATTTTTCATTTTCTGATTTTGGTAAGAAGGCAAAGCGCGGCGTTGAGTTCCGCCACTCAGCACGCAATACGTCAATTCGGCGGAAAGTGGGGGACGGAGTGTCTGCTATATGCGGGATACAGCGTGAAGTTAAAATATATATATATATTTATTTATTTATTTGCAATATTAATGTGAGAGAAAATAAAATATAAACGAAAGGAATCGTTCATAAATTTACAAAACTGCTAAAAATTTTACACAACAAAAATTACCAAAAAAAAGAATATAAATAACGAAAACTAAGAAAAATGATATAAGTAGCGGGGTAGGCAGAGGGAACCAGAGAACCTAGTGTTAAGACACTCCATTCTCTTTCAACATTTCCGTTCCCCACTTTCCGCCGAATTGAAACATTGCGTGTTGAGTGGCGGAACTCAACGCCGCGCTTTGCCTTGTTACTAAACCTAAGAAATGAAAATACTAAATTTTACATTTCCTGGAGTAAATAACTAAAATAAATATACACACTCTCATGTCATTAAAAACTCTTTTGTATAAGTGAAATATTCTAGAAATGTTACTAAGTAAAAGAGAATTTTACGTGTCAACGGAAATACTAGTAGATTTGGTAATCGCAAACAAATTAGTAAGATTTTACCCAAAAGAATACCGACTTCAAATAAAATGTACAAAGAAGTAGAATAGAACAGAACACAACAGAACAGAACAGAACAGAAGAGAATAGAATATAATTTATTGCACACAAGAGAAAATTAAAAAAAAATAAAGAGAAAATAACAATATAAATGCCTGCATGTAAAGGCGCTCTTATTGCTACAAGCAATCTCTTACAGACAACCTTTGGTGAACATAGCAATAAGGAAAAGGGGAATAACGTTAGTGCAAGAAATGAAAAATAATTAAAAAAAAAAGAATAAATTAACTAATATAATTATAATATGTTGATGATATAATGATACAAGTAGTATATTGCCCATAACTAAAAAAACTACTGGACAGATCTCAACAAGATTAAAATAAGACCACGCCAGATGCACTAGCTATCGTATAAAAAATGATCATCAAAATCGGTTCATCCAGTAAGAACACACAAAAAACAATTGAAACGAAAACCTTTTTTAAAGTTACATTTTGACATTCAAATTTTTTTGTTCAAGGCCCTTTGACTGATAATATCGTGCGTTTATAATCAACAAACAGATAAAGGGAATAGATTTTTAATCTATGTATTTAATTAGTAATAAGTAATTATGGTACGTTTTTACATACGGCGTTGTTATATGACCGCAATTATCTTTCCTTATTAACGGCATATTATTTGTCACTGACTGACTGATTTTAAGTTTTTTCTTTCCTTTCTCTTATAGTTTCACGTAGAAAGAGTACTTAGAGTAAAGATGCTATCTTCTCCGCTTTGCACCTGAATTCAAAATATTGTGTGTTGGCGGAACTCACGCTTTGTCTTAGAGTGAGACAATGAAAATAATTTAGATATGATCATTCTTTCAGGTGGAAATCAAAGGTACACCCATCGCGTTCACAGTCAAATGGTGTTACACTTCGTCATGATGGCGATAATTTATTATTACGATTTTGGTGTAAAAAATATCTGGTGGTAGTGTGTTCACATTCCACTAGAGCAGGGCTTCTTAAACTACCCAAGACCCAAAAGCGAGCAAAATTCTGGGGTTGAGAGATTTTAAAGTTAAATATTTATATATACATTTTGGCCAATTACCAATTTGTATGGGGTCGTCAAGAAACTCGCAATCATAAAAGGGGTCGTGGATGACAAAAGTTTAAGAAGCCCTGCACTAGAGGAATGTTCGTAATACAGATGTTTTATTAGTCTAGATAGACATTTATCTAATGTCTACAAAATAAAAGGACAACAAAATAACAGAAAGCGTAAAATTGTATTCTCCAAATGAGTTCTTTATATTGCAAGAAAACTTTATGATTTTAAAGATTTTAAATCAAAAGTCATTAGCCCTCTCTAATAGAAACAGTCTTTATATACATACTAGTTTTTGCATTGTACTGCATGGATATTAGAATTGGTCTAGGGAATTTTTGACATAAATTGTACATTTGATTGTGATTTTAGTTGTATATGTATTCTAATACTAGCTTTCCGCCCGCGGCTTAACCTGCGTGGAATTCGGTTATGTTGCGCGACATAACCATACATAAATATAACATGATGTCTATAGTCTTTCCCAAGATCAGACTATTTGTCAAAATTGGTTAAGTGGTTTAAGTGTGAAAGTTGTAAACAGTTGAACAATCTCACATGATTTTATATTTGACAATAAGGGGATGAATGTGTTTGTATGGAAAATACAAACTTTCATCCCCTACTTCAACCTCTTCTACCCTTTTTTTCGCGATAAAAAGTATCCTATGTCCTTTTCCAAGTTCAGTTCTATCTTCATACCGAATTTCATCAAATCGGTTCAGTGTTCAGGTGTAAAAGCGTAACATTTTATTACAGAGCTATTGTAAATCGCAAAATTACATTTATTTCACCTTCTATGAGAATTCCGGGATATCCTCTTTGTCCTCCGTTCTACTTTTCACGGAATCTACAGTTCAGTTGAGTCCAGTTCAGTTTATTATACGTAGTAGATTCTCGTATACATTGTTAGTATTTTAGTGGAGAATGATACAGTATTTTTTTATATGATATATGAATTTAAACTCTCATGGTCACATACATAAGAATAAGTTTGTTCGACGGGATATTTACCATGTATTGTTTTTATTTTGGACTCCCGATATTTCGATGCTGTTGCAAGCACCATGATCACGGGTAAACTGGAGATACTGCGAAGACGACGGTAGTTAAGAGCAGCCATATCGGTCTACCCTTTTTCGCACTCTTTTATTACGCGTCGTCGTACCACTATTAATGTTCGTATTCTCACCGTAAACTCGATCGCGACACACTATGCTTTTTTTATATGTACTAAAAGACTAAATTCCAATAATTTGAAAGGAAAACTGTATACAATAACATCGATTAGAACATTCGATTCCACGCATTCATTTGTTTAACGTATGACGCTGATAAATAATAGTTCCAAATCTGGAGGTAATATGATATTAATAGGAAATTATATTTAATCAAATAATGTCAATGTTTATCTGATTTTCTGATTCATTGTGTTTCACCGCTTTGATAATTTCTAAAGATAATTTTATTTTTCTTTGTAAAAATATTGTTTGACAATTCTACTTAAAATTTGTTATTTTTCAGCAGTTTATTTTTATGTAAGTTATAGATCAATTTTTTAATTTTAAAAACGATTTTGTCTGATTACCAATAATAAAAATGAAATAAATATAATTTGAATTTTGTAATGCGTTGCCGTTAAATTTTTTTTTCATCATCATCATCACTTGTAGTCTGTTTTTGTGAATTAATCACATTTTCAATGTTAATGAAGCGGATTTTATTTTAGTTTCAACAACATGGTGAGTTTTATTAGAAAATAAGTAATGCCTATAAAAAAAACTGTTTCACCAGATTCCTTTATAAAATTTAAAAAGCACAAAGGTGGTGTAAACGCGATCTCTTTCAGGCAATGAAATAGTAAAATTCTACTGAAAAGAATATCATTAATAAAGAATATTCAGCAGAAAATTCACTACAATATTATATGAATTACTAATGTGAGAGTCCCTCCCGTACTAAGACGTAATAAGAAGAAGGCACGAAAATTTGGAATGGTTATTATTATTACTCTCAACAATTTCACGAGGTAGTGAAATGCAAAATAAGTAGCAGTCAATGGCAGAACTGCTGTTTTAGTAAGTAACTAATTAAATAAGACGTCCACAAACTAAGTCAAAATAAGTCATGATGGTAACGACCAAGAAGAAAGAGTATACTTATGTCGACTACTAATCGCTGTTTATATTGCTCCAATGGCGTAATAAGTGGGACGTGAAACTTCTTAAGTGGGAAAGTATTGTATAAAACATGATCCAACTTAAAGACACTGATATAAAATGGTGTATTATAGAAATTGTATTAGGAGTGATCGTAAATAGTTTCTTCTGTCCTTTTAAAGCAATATATTGGTAAATAAATTATTTTTGGGGAATAATAATTGAGACTTTAACAAAAAATTAATACTGACTTAAAATAAAATGCAGAAAAAAGTGAAATTATTACGAAAAGCTCAAAACTACTAAAATAAATTTAAATAGGACCATATCAGATGCATTAGCATGTAAAAAAAGAATCAATAAAACTGGGTCACCCAGTAAAGGTTATGAGGTTTCACACAAAAATACAGAGAATCGAATTGCTAGCCTCCACTTTTTTTGAAGTGTGTTAACTCGCTCCAGATTGATAGACATAATGTACGTTATGGAGATGTACTGTAGTATGTAATTTGTGTTATATAAAATTACTCAATCAGCAATACTCGTAGATTAAGTTATCACAATATAACTTTTGTTTTAACTTATGTAACATCGACTGATTTTAAGACTGATACAGTATTGATTATACGCATCGATTTTAGAATTGAAATTTCACTTAAAAATGTTAATTTGAAGAAAAATATGCTAAATAATAAAAAAATATATAATGGCTAGATAAAGCGTAGTGTTGAGCTACCATATGTCATTTATAAAATGAGTGAACAGCAGAGAACAGAAGAATGTAGCACTACTTTATTTTTGTCCATCCCATATGATACATAACATGCGTGAAGCTAAAAAAATTACAACATATTCGTAAATGAAAGTTCCTTACATCATTAAGTCTGAAATCCGATTGTAGCTCTATATTAGGATCGCACTGTCCTTCCTGAAGTAACTGAGCACTACTTAAAGCTAGACTTAGACTTAGTATTAGAATAACTTTTAACATCTTGAGATCATATTATCAACGCACTTCACTATAGGTATCGTGGCGAAATGGCGATATATCTTGGTATTTATCATTTTTATAAGAGAATCTTATCAAGGATCTTGTCGGCCGAATTGTATTGTACTGTAATCGTAATGGCAATGGAAAGATTATTCATAAATTTGTTTGCCGAATTGTGTGTTAGTTCGTATTTACCTAATTTTGATTATAATTTTTTATAGAATTTACCCAAACATATCAAACTCATCTTTTCACCTTTTTAGCTTCACTTTTTTCCGTATAGCAGGGAAGTTAGATACAACTTTGTGTTAAGACACCACTGTCTATTAGAAATTGAGACATTACATGTTCAGTGTTGATACCAAATACCGCAAACAGAGCGAGGCTTAAATTATTTGAACACAGTCATTATCCACTATGGGCATTGAACCCACACACACTATGCGTTTATTTAATTCTTTAAGATTAACCCGTTTCCCACTAACTCTAGCGTCTCTCTACCTACCTTACTATTTGCAAGAAGTGCTTAAACCCTAGTAAACATAGTTTAAAAGCTTACTAGTATATGTTTTTAGATTAATAGGAAAATTGTATCGCTCGTGTTTCTTTAAGTGGCACTTGAGTATGGGCTACTTCATGCACCATGTGTATTACACGCGCGTTTGCCATATCTTTTTTAGACTTCTCATGTCCATGTTATCTAAACAGTATTGGTTTTACAGTATGAAGAAGATTTTTGTTTGGAAGTCACGATTTATTTTGATAGAAATTTTCATTGTGAGTATACTATGAAGAATATGTAGGTTTCTAATTTTTATATGAATTCAGATTTTTTGAAATAGGCATTCTTCTTAGAAGATTTTTTCCATTTTTTCTCTTTGATTTTATCATACTTTTAGTAATAGTTTATCCTGTGAGGAGACGGGGTTAGAATATAATTCCCCTCCGCCGCTGAATAGCGTCCCGTAAGAGGCGGGTATCCCAGTAGCTTAGTGGTAGTAGGTTCGTCCTCCGTCTGGCTCGCGACCACTATCATGTCAAAGAGGAACCGCCAAATATCTTATGATGTGTTCCGGTTCGATGGCATTTACGCCAGGTTTTCCTCTCTCCCACCCATCCTTTCACCAAAATGTGGTGGTTCCGATAGCGGATTACTACATTGTCCTCCCTTTCCATCTGTATCCTCTAGGTTGGCAACGCATCTACAACATTTCTGGTGTTATAGATGTTCATTGGCCAAGGTAACCACTCACCATCAGGTGGTCCTTCTGCTCGTTTGCAATCCGTTATCCATAAAAAAAAACTTTTAGTAATTATTAAAAAAATCAAATTATAGCAGAGTTTTAAGCTAGTCTTTAGATGTACTACTGCGAGAAGCTGATTATCCTGCAAGTTGTCAAGTTTGCCGATGATCTAGGAACAACCTTGAAACACAATCCTCTGAGGAGAGACTTCCACCGAGCTGTAGAAGCATGAGACGTATTCTGTAGTTTTATGTGAAAGATCAATCAATATCTTTCGTGGTTATTGACTCATCTGTAAATTCTTACAAACTTTTTTTATAATGTAATAAGAAATTACAACGTTTCCAATTATTCACATAATAAGGAAAGTCAACGAGGTTTTATGACCTGTATAAAAAGATGAATCAGGTTTGATTTGAGTTTTATCAAAAATACTAGGTAATACCCTAGAATATTTTGTGCGACATTTATATCATGACAGTAGATGATGTCATTAATTTGTCATTAGATTATCTAAAGCTACCAAAATTAGATACAAATCAATTGTTTTCGGAATGTAATGAATGTTTTTGATGATGAATATTTATAATTTAAAGGAAAGTCTTTTTAAAATGATTAATTGGTATTCTCTTTTCATAAATTTAATTTTAATTAACGCCTATCAGCGCAGAGGCACGAGCGTGCCGACTATAAACGCGGCAGGTTGTGGGTTCGATTCCCACTCCAGGATATGTAAAAGTTTAGTATTATCGTTTCCTGGGTTTGGTAACAAGGCAAAGGGCGGCCTTGAGTTTTGTTACTCAGCACGCAATGCCTCAATTCGGCGGAAAGTTGGGAACGGAGTGTCTTAACACTAAGTTCTCAGGTTCCCTCTGCCTACCCTGTTATATGAGGGAATCAGCGTGAAGCTAAAAAATAAAATTAATATAAAAAACGTGGTGATTGGTTATGCTATTTGATACGCAAATTGGCAGAAAGTGGAGAATAGATTGCTTAATAAAATTTATCTCATCCTGAAAGCTGTAAATGATCATTCTTGTAACAATAATATTTGAGTAACGAAGGAAAAATCCGATGTAGCCTTAAACGTTGGAATAGCCGCCGAGTCATTTAGAATTTCTGGAGGAGTCCTAAGAAAAGATTTTTCTAAACTCCTAGGAAAATAGGAAACTACAGGATTTTAGATATTATAGTCCACGTAAATGAAGTACTACGATACAGTTAGTCTACTTATAAGAGGCATTGGTTAAAATTGAGGTAAATCCTTAATCTGATAATCTTAATATATTATAGTAAAAAAGAACAAAATATGTATCCTTAACAATTACAGGTAAATTCAGAAATGGTAATAAATGTGTAACTAACATTTAATACAAATATTATTATTATTATTTTTTATCTTCACGCTGTATCTCACATATAGCGAGGTAGGCAGAGGGAACCTGAGAACCTAGTGTTAAGACACTCCGTTCTCTTACAACAATTCCGTTCCCCACTTTCCGCCGAATGGAGGCATTGCGTGCTGAGTGGCGGAACTCAACGCCGCGCTTTGCCTTGTTACCAAACCCAGGAAATGAAAATAATAACATTTCCTGGAGTGGGAATCGAATCCACAACCTGTCGTTTCTACAGTCGCACGCTTGTGCCTCTGCGTCACGACAGGCGAACATAATATAAGGTATACAAATATTAATACAATGTAAATTGACAATCAAATATCTATGGCTATCTAAATGAAAGCCAATAAAGTAATTAGTATGGGGAAAGTCCCGTAGTGCAGAAATTTACCCGTACAATATTGAGGTGATATTCCCGCAAGGTAACACTTCCGAACTGACTAATATGTTTGCTATGTTAAGTCGTTGATAAGAGGTACCTACTTTTTATCATTAAAAACCTATTGTTGATAACAATAGGAAGTAGAAAATATATACATACATAGATTCACGCTGTATCCTGCATATAGCAGGGTAGGCAGAGGGAACCTAATGTTAAGACACTCCGTTCCCCACTTGCCGCTGAATTGAGGCATTGCGTGCTGAGTGGCGGAACTCAGTGCCGCGCTTTGCCTTATTACCAAGCCCAGGAAATGAAAAATTCTATTTCCTGGAGTGGGAATCGAACCCACAACCTGTCGCGTTTACAGTCGCATGTGTCTGTGCGCCACGACAGGTGTTTTGATATAGTAGAACTGCTTCATCTACTACTTAGTTACTACTATAAAGGCTTAAAAATTAAAGTTTTTATGTAATTCGGCTATAGTACTACGATAACTATCTATTATATTATCATTTCTTCGAATTTATTATTATCTAAACTATTGTATTAAGTGCTTTCAACTTTAAACATGTATTGTACTCAATAATTAGTATTAATACAGACAGTATACAATCTCAATGATCATTATCAGATAAGGATAAAGAAAATATTTCAGGAAATATTTTTTATACTTCGTATGTAAACATTTCCAGAAATAATAGGCAGGGTATGGTTAGTCAAGGTAGCATGGGCGTTTTGTTTTTTAGCTGTAACAGTTACATATCCGATATGAATTTGGCGTATAAAAATTTGAACGGAGCGGAACTCGAACCGGCTCCTCTTGGAAACCCTCCAAGCACCAGACCGCTAAGCCGTACGTTTTTATCCAGCTATATCAAAATTTTGTACTTTGGCTACATTACATACATTTTTTTTGTAATTTTTTTTTCTATTGTTTTCAAAAAATCCCAAATTGCTGATGGAAATGGGGCAATGACGGGAATCTATGTTTCCTTGCTTTATGTATGGCCTCTGCTAATGCTTGATCTTGCAAGCAATTAATGAATATATTTGGAAAGATTACCAAAGTTATTTAATCTTAACAAAAATGTGATAATGGCAATAGTACTGACCAGCCAAGGTTCTTTTTGTTGATAGCTGCGATCTCTCAATTTTATATGGCAAACATAAATATCATCTAAAATTGATTTTATCGCATTCATATCTCATGTCGTACGAGTTTTGTTATGTTTTACAACATATTTAAAAAATAAATCGAATTTCTTTTCCCGGAAAACATGTTCTCTCTGAACCAAGTGTCAGACACTCTGTTCGCGTTCGTGAACGCGATAGTTGTGACTTCTTTTTTTAGCTTCACGCTTTATCCCGCATATAGCAGGGTAGGCAAAGGCACTTAGTGTTGAGACACTCCGTTCTCCACTTTCCGTCAAATTGAGGCATTGCACGCTGAGTGGCGAAACTAAACGCCGCGCTTTGCCTTGTTACCAAGCTCAGGAAATGAAAAATTCCATTTCCTGGAGTGGGAATCGAACCCATAAGCTGTTGCGTTTACAGTCGCACGCTTTACACTACTTACTTAACACGTAATATCTTGAATTAGGGTGAAAAGCGGCAAGTAGTGTCTTGACACTAGGTTCTCTTTCACTTGCTATGCGGAATATAGCGTGAAGCTGTTTTTTTATAACTCATTAATGAAATTATTGATATGTAAGTATATATGTATATATTTATGTGTTTGTATATATTTTAACTAGATTAGATGTTTGTCTTAATTGTTTATTGTACGGACTGTGATCCTGTTATATTTTTTCTATCATCCACATTTACGGGTTGGCTGGAAGATATCTCTTATAGAGATAAGTCCACCGTTGCTAATTACTACTCTGTACTAATAACTTGTTTGTAATTTTAAAGTGCAATAAAGAATATATAGTATAAAAAATATTGTCTTTCTGCACTTCTAGTTTATGTACTGCAAAAATTATCTTCACATTGTTGTTAATTTTATGTACTTTAAGTGGGCATAATTGCAGGAAATTATGAATTTGTTCAATATTTCAACCGCTTTGGTATCGAATGTCAAATGTAAATGAATAATTAGTTAATAGGTCCTAATAACTTTTGTATATATGTCACGTAATACTATTGTTTAAACAAGGCAAAGCGCGGCGTTGAGTTGCGTCACTTAGCTGGTAGTGTCTTGAATTCGTGCGGAAGTCGGTGAACGGAGTGTCCTGGCACTACTTGGTTATTTGATTCTCTCTGACTATCTAGGCGGAATAAATAGTGAAACCGCTTTTTTAGTCTTATGCAAAAAACGCCTGTCGTGGCGTAGAGGCACAAGCGTGCGAATGTAAACACGACAGGTCGTGGGTTCGATTCCCACTCCAGGAATTGAAATTTTTCATTTCCAGGATTTGATAACAAGGCAAAGCGTGGCGTTGAGTTCCGCCACTCAGCACGCAATGCTGCTCAATTCGGCGGAAAGTGGGGAACGGAGTTTCTTAACACTAGTTTTCCTCTGCCTACCCTGTTACATGCGGGATACAGCGTGAAGCTATGTATGTATGTATGTGTATTCAAAAAATGAAGAGATTCTCAATTCGACAGTGCTTATTGTTTCTTTCTTTTAAAAAAAGTTAAAAAACTTCACGCTGTATCCCGCATATAGCAGGGTATGCAGAGGGAACCAAAGAACCGAGTGTTAAGACACTTCGTTCTCTTTCAACAATTCCGTTCTGTTTATGTGTTATGTGTTAACGCATTATTTTTGTGTAAAAAAAACATTAAGATTCTTTTTTGTATGTGATGCGGTCCCATTTAATTTTAGTTAGTCTTATGTGTAGTTTATGAGTTATTCTCAATAACGTAACTTTAAGCTGCACTTCATTTGAAATTGATTTTCTTTTTTTGTTAAAATTGTAATTATTTAAACTAGTGTCCCCGTTGACGCGTTAGCAACGCGTTGCCTAGCAACGTATATATCACTTTCTATAAACATGGATTTCAAACCATGGTAGTGTGTGCGACATTTATTTTATTAATTCAATATACTTTTATGCATTATTTAAAAAAAAAAATTAGTATTCTACACTCGTTCTCTATATAAACTATAAGTGTGCCAAGTTTCATGCTCCTCCGTCCGCGTAATTTTCTTAAAAAGGGGTACAAAGTTTACTTTACGTATTAACTTATAGATAGTGTCCATAAGATATTTATTCTTTCCTGAATGTAGAAATAGAATTTATTTCTTTTTTTTACAAAACCACGTTATGTAAATATTAGTATAAAAATATATTAAAACATGACATTTACAAATTAAAACAAATTATTTAAAAATAAAAAAAAAAAAGCAGTTACCTATGATAATTTCGAAAAATAGATTTTTATCAAAACCGGTAGATTAGTCTTTAGTGTCATGTCATAGATGCATATTTATGTTTATGAATAAAAATATATGTTATAATAGAATTGTAATTAAATTAATAAATGATTATAAAGAAGATACATATTTATGTATGATTTGAATGCCTGTCGTGGCGTAGAGGTACAAGCGTGCGACTGTAAACGCGACAGGTTGTGGGTTCGCTGATTCCCACCCAGGAAATGGAATTTACACTTCCTGGGTTTGCAAAAAGCGTTGTGGTCCGCCACCAGCAAGCAATGCTCTAACTGGTGGGAAAGTGGAGAACGGAGTGTCCTAAAAATCCAGGTTCGCTCTGTCTACCCTGCTACATGCGGTATACAAATATAAAGAATATTAATATTTCTATTTGAGCAAAAAAAAACAGATTTCAAGTAAAATGTACTAAAAAGATAAATTATTACGAATAACTTATAAACTCCTAATCAGACCTTAACTAAACTTAAGTGGGGAAACATATCAGAAGCTTCTAGCTATATAATAAAATTTTGATTATTCTAATCAAATTGGTTCATCCAGTAAAAAGTTATGCATTAATACACAAAAAAAAAAATCGAATTGAGAACCTCTTCGGTTTTTTTTAAATCGTTTTAAAAATACTGTATATTAATTTTCTGAATTCGAACCTACACTCAATAAGTGAAGCGCCAAAATATAACGGATAAGAAATATTAAATTCCTAATGTCGTCTAGAAGCATCGAATGAGATAATCCAATCGACTTGTATTACAAAATTGGCCCCCAAATTGGTGAATGACTGTCTTCCTTTAAACTTTCCATAGTAAAATATGAATTCGTTTGCTTAAATTACGAAGGGAATTTCCATTGAAAGATCTTAACGCCTGTTGTGGCGCAGAGGCACAAGCGTGTGACTGTAAACGTAATAGGTTGTGAGTTCGATTCCCACTCCAAGAAATGAAAATTTTAAATAATATTAAATATTTTCATGATGATGCAATGCGATGAGTTCCGCCACTCAGCACGCAGTTCCTCAATTTGGGGGAAAGTGGGAAACGGAGTGTCTTAACACTAGGTTCTCAGGTTCCTTCTGTCTACTTTGCTATATGCGGGATACAGCGAGAAGCTAAAAAAAAAATATCTACCTAAGATAAAAAATACCTATATTAATAGGCTTTTCCCTTTAGTTACAAGAAAAGGTCTAACTTACATACTTTGTACGTGCTAGTTACTCATCCACCCCCACAGGTTCAGTGGAAGAGATCTGTTACAGAGATATGTCTACCTTTTTAGACCATTGCAAGTCCCAATGTTTTTTTTTATTAAAATATTATTTGCATACTAAGAATAGAAAAAATATAAGCTTTTTGTATTCCCTTTCCATATTAACTATAATTATATAAAGAAAAACAGTTTCACGTTTTATATCTCTGACACCTCGCATAGCGTGATAGTTAAAGTGAACCTAGCGACAAGGCAATCCGTTAATCGCTTTCCGCCCGATTTCAAATCATGTAATGCTGGGCATTGTTTTACCAGAGATGGAATGAAAATAATTTAAAAATAATCAACGCATATCGTGGCGCAGAGGCACAAGCGTGCATCTGTAAACGCGACAGGTTGTGGGTTCGATTCCCATTCCAGGAAATGTAAAAGTTTTTGTATTTATATTTCCTGGGTTTGGTTACAAGGTAGAGTTCCGCCACTCAGCAGACAATGCCTCAATTCGAAGGAAAGTAAGGAACGGAGTGTCTTAGTGTCTTAACACTAGGTTCTCAGGTTCCCTCTGCCTACCCTGCTACATGCGGGATACAACGTGAAGCTAAAGAAAATCATTTCCTCGAGTGCGGATCGAATTCAATTATTATTCAAAAACAATTTGACAAAGCTAAGAATAAATTAAAATTTAAACGATATATTATAATCAAAGAAAACATATAAGCAGTGTCCTTTTGACTTTGTTATTTTTTTCTATTTTTTAATATATTTGGGTATATAAGGATGAGGATTTTTGGTATCATTGTCAGTTACAATTTAGAGTGCCTTGATAGTGAAAATAATGAAGTTCTTTTTCTGCCTCTTCGCTCTGGTAGCTGCAGTATCCGCCAGCGTCTACTCAGATGGCGAATGCCCAGATGTAGTTCCTGTGGGAAACTTTAACTTTACTGCTGTAAGTTCTGAATATTCATTTATTTGTTTATTTTTAACCGATTTCATAAAGGGAAAAAGTTCCCGATTTGACTGAATTTATTTAATGTTTGTGTTACCGCATAACTTTTTACTGAGTGGACCAATTTTGATGTTTCTTTTTTATATGATAGGTAGTGATTTTGATGGGACCACCATTTACGAGTATAGTTAGTTAAGATCTGTCTAGTAGTTTTTGAGTTATTCGTAATAGTACTTTTTAGTGCACTTAATATCTTTTTTGGTAAAATCTTAATTATTAAGACAACAGCAGTATAATATCTTCGATTATAAAGAAGTTAAAAAAATTAGACCGTTGTAGCGTAGATGGACAGGTTCGAGAGAGGTTAGAAACACTACTCTCATTCTCTCTGACTCGTCTATGCGAGATAAACATGTAAAGTGAAGCTGCAGTAATTTGTTACAGTCAAAGTCGATTAATTTTATTCAAAATAAGAAGTTACATGCTTCATTTTTTGAACGTCACATAATTTACTACCGGTTCACTAAATTTAATACTTCAGACCTGAAAAGAACCGACACAAGAAAGTCAGCCCGCTGAGTTTTACAATACTTTACCAAAAAACAATTTTTTGAACTATTTTTTAGTTTGGACAAGGAATTTGGTATGAGGTAGCCAGGTATCCAAACGCAGCTGAATCTGGTGGCCTTTGTGGCTCTGCTGAATATATACTGGATGGGGACGTAATTAAAGTAAGAAATAGTTATGTTGAGAACAACAAGCTTGTCTGGATCGATGGTATTGCTGAACTCGATAAGGAAGCTAATGGTTTTGGAAAATTGGTGTACGTTTTGCCGTATGGAGGTATTTAATTTTTATATTTTTTATATATTTTAATAAATTAATATGGAGTTGAGTTACTCCCTTACTAAAACTAACCTAAAGTCATCTTTGTCTATCCTGCTACGCAGAAATAAGCGTGTGAGTAAATAAAAAATAAAAAATGATTTGGATAAGTAACAAGGCAAAACGCGGCGTTGAGTTCCGCCACTCAACATGCAATGCCTCAATTCAGCGGAAAGTGGGGAATGGAATTGTTGAAAAAGAATGGAGTGTCTTAACACTAGGTTCTCTTATTCCCTCTGCCTATCCTGCTATATGCGGGATACAGCGTGAAGTTAAATAAGTCTCTTAGAAAGCACAAAATATCCAACTCACTAAGCCATATCTTGTTTTTTTACTACTGTGAATGATTATTTATATATAAATACTTGAAGCAAAACCTTTGTGGGGTACAAATTACGCGGAAAATTACGCGGACGCGAGCACTGCGCGGTGGGACAGTGTATGACTGTAAGTGCCATTGGTTATGGGTTCCATTCCCACCCAGAAGATAGATTATATTTTAAAATATAAGAAAAACATGGCTTTGAGCTTCGTCACACTATATACTCACGATCTCGCTTGGAAAGTAAAGAACGGAGAGCTTTGACACTAGGTTCTTTCTTCTATGCCGGAAAAAGCGTGAAACATGAAATGAAATCGATTTTTTTTAATCAGTTGAATAAATTTTAAAAGTCATAAACGCAAATCGATACTATTATATATAACTGAATTAACCTCATAAGGATTATCAAAATGAGTATAAGCTTTAATTATAAAATCACATTTTAAAACTTGTATTTAATTATTATTGTTATCAGTTAACAATGCTCCAAGAAAGAGCATGTTGGAGATTCTGAAGGTCAACTATGACAATTACGCTGTTGGCTACCACTGCAAAGGTGATGAGAAGAATCATAACCACCAAGGTTTGTCTTTTTCACTAATTTTAAAACAGATTTGCTTCTTGGTCGATGAATGATAATATTTAAATATTCTTGTTTCTCCAATCTGGTAAAACAAAGTGCAGCGTTCAGTTCCGCCACTCAACACGCAATGTCTTAATTCGGCGGAATGTGTACAACTGCCTGTCGTGACGCAGAGGCACAAGCGTGCGACTGTAAACGCTTCAGGTAGTGGGTTCGATTCCCACTCCAGGAAATGTGAAATTTAGTATTTTCATTACTGGATTTGCTAAAAAGGCAAAGCGCGGCGTTGAGTTCCGCCACTCAACACGCAATGCCTCAATTTGGAGGAAAATGGGGAACGGAAATATTGAAAGAGAATGGAGTGTCTTAACACTAGGTTCTCTGGTTCCCTCTGCCTACCCTGCTATATGCGGGATACAGCGTGAAGATAAAATATATGTAATTATGGCATGATATAACGATAAGTATCTAGTCGGATATAAAAATGTATTTAAGTATGCGATAGTATAATTTAATATGGTTTTTATCTAAAGTACGATTAAAATGGCGCATAAATGATAGATATTAGAAATACTTGGAGGCCACCGCGGTGCAGTGGGACAGGCTCTACCTGTAAACGCGAATAGATGTGGATTCGATTCCTAGTCGAGGAAATTATTATATTTAAATTATTTTCATCTCTCCGCTCTGGTTAGGTAAAGCGCGGCGTTGAGTTTCGCCACGTAACACATAATGTCTCGAACTCGGGTGGAAAACAGGAATTAAAAAAAGGAACAAAAGTACTTATTATATAACGCCTGTTATATAACTATTGACGCCTATCGTGAGGCAGAGGCACAAGCGTGCGACTTTAAACGCGACAGGTTGTGGGTTCGATTCCCACTCCAGGAAATGGAATTTAGCATTTCCTGGGTTTGGTAACAAGGCAAAGCGCGGCGTTGAGTTCCGCCACTCAGCACATAATGCCTCAATTCGGCGGAAATTGGGGAAGGGAGTGTCTTAACTCTAGGTTACCTCTGCCCTGCTATATACGGGATACAGCGTGAAGTATGTATTTATTATTATTCTAATATTGTATAGTTTGCTCGTGTATATACATATGTATTTGTCCTGAGATTTATAAGAGATATAACAGATATATCAATGATGATGGGGTTCTAACACAAGTGTTAAACCATACTTTTTTTTTAACTTCACGGTGTATCCCGCACATAGCGGGGTAGGCAGAGGGAACCAGAGAACTTAGTGTTAAGACACTCCATTCTCTTTCAACAATTCCGTTCCCCACTTTCCGCCGAATTGAGGCATGATACGCGGGAAAAACATAACCGTCCTTTGACATTCGGGTAAAAAGTGTGCTTTTTCGTTTAAGTGAAGAAATATATCTAATTTCTATTTTCATTATAGATTTCGCCTGGGTCCTGTCTAGATCTAAATTACTGCCTTTCCACGTTAAGTCTGAAATAGACAGATACATAAGGGAATCTAAGGTGTTGGACTCCAAAAAGTTCATTTGGCCTGACTTCAGCGACGGTGCGTGCAGGATTGAAGAGTAAAGTAGAAAAATATCACTGTCATTTTGTCAAAAATGCAAAGCAATTTTGAATAAAGTTTAAGTAATAATGATTTTGTTTTAATACCACAAATAAACCTTAACTTTGTGTTATAGTCAATTGCAACCAGTAAGTAACTGCTCGTACTTAGAGTTTTGTAACTGTAAAAATATTAATTTATCATGAGTTTTGTAAAATTTAAAATATTTTATTGGCTGGTAACAAGGCAAAGCGCTACGTTGAGCTCTACCACTCAGCACACAATGCCTCAATTCAGCGGAAAGTGGGAAACGGAAATGCTTAAAGAGAACGGAGTGTCTTAGCACTAGGTTCTCTGGTTCCCTCTTCCTACTCTGCCATCTGCTATGTGTGGGATACAGCGTGAAGCTAAAAAAAATATTGATAACAATAAAATAATTGATATTTTAACAAAAAGAAACCAAGTTCAAATAAAGTGCACTAAAGAGTAACTACTCGTAAGATTTTAATTAAATTTAAATGGGACCACATTATCATTATCTATCATATAAAAAAATCATCAAAATTGGTACTATGTATTTTTTTGTGTGAAATACCACAAATGGTAATTCATACAAAAAAAATACATAGTCAATTTGGTAACCTCCTTCTTTTTTTGAGAACCGTTGAAAAGCTACTAGCTAGTGCTTAAATGGAATGTTACACCCCCAATAACATACATCGCTTTTAATATTAAAAAAAAGATAATAATAGATTTTAGGAAGAAATCACTAGAAAATCTTGAGTTTTATAAAACATAATGAAAATCTGATATTCAAATTTAAATTAATCTTATTGGAGATTTTTCAAATTGCCACGGGTCAATAATTATTTTTTTCCCAGTGGAACGTGGACCCCACGCTAGAAAACACTGCCCTAAAGCGATTCAAATACAAAATTAAACTATAAAAATATTTAACGCCTGTCGTGGAACAGAGGCACAAGCGTGCGACTGTAAACG
>JAKGSA010000510.1:39211-98963 GCA_033558755.1 Philaethria dido
TTGTAAGAGAACGGAGTGTCTTAACACTAGGTTCTCAGGTTCCCTCTGTTCCTGCTATATAGCATCCCGCATATGCGGGATACAGCGTGAAGTTAAAAAAAAAATACTCAGGCTGGGTAAAAAATATTGATCATGATATCGAAATTGAAAATATGTTTATAAACATAAAGATAATGGAAATTCAGTGATCTGTTTCTTATCTATATGATGACCCCAAAGCTTAATATATATAGTGCGAGTATGGTAAGCATTATAACTCACTCAGGGGACTTAATAGGAAAAGGTCGATATGTATTTCTTATTTTTGCTTGCACTTGTTGGGGCAGTCTCTGCGAACTGCCCAGCGATCAAACCTGTGGAGAACTTCCAGTTTGCCAATGTAAGTTTATTTTTTTTCCATTCAATACTATCTTCCCTTCCCCATTTGCTTTTGCTGAACTGAGGCATTGCGTACTGTTGGAACTCAACGCCGCGCTCTGCCTTGTTACCAGAGCGATGATAAATATTATTTTTTATAAATATTTAATATGAACAGAACGGAGTGTCTCAACACTAGGTTCTCAGGTTCCCTCTGCCTACCCTGCTATCTGCGGGATACAGCGGGAAGCTACTTTCCTCCGTATCATCAGAAAGGCAGATCTGCAGATGTAGGCCGGCCGAATACCCAGTAAACCTCATGGTGCAGCATATCCTACGTTTTTAGAGAAAATGACACTAATATATAATAGCAAAATAATTAATAAATAAAATATACCTACATTAAAAGAAAGTTTAATTATAACGTATTATCTAGTAAAATTTGATAGCTAATATTATGTCGTCGGTTTTTCGTGACGTGGCGCTCCTTACTCTCATCATTTTTCCCTAACATGCCAAAAGAACTATAACTTCAAAAGTGTCAATATGAGTATTTTTATCTACTTATAGTACGGAAATGGCGTATGGTATGAAGTTGCAAGATATCCAAGCCCTGCCGAAGACAAAAGCGTTTGTGGTCGCTCTGAATTTATCGTTGAAGGCGATCGTGTCAAAGTAAAGAACTACTTTGTACGTGATCACAAACTTGAATCCATCGAGGGATATGTAGCACTCGCTTCTGACGCTGGAAAATCTGGGAAAATTCTGTACAGTCTCCCATTCGGAAGTAAGTTTTTAAATTCAAAATTTCTTACACTATATACATAATATAATAATGTGACATTTTCAATCACCTACCTTTTTCATAATTCCATTCAAAGTTCCAATTTTGATAACTGTTGCCAAGAACAACATAGATTAAGAAACATGTCCAACAGTTTTCGTAATTAATTACTTAAAGAACGAATACTTAAAGTAACCTAATTACTTAAAGATTACAAAAAAAAGCAGCTTCAGCTTTATTACGCAATCTGAACCTAGTGTCAAAATCGTCCGTTGACCGCTTTCCGTCCGAATTCGAGACGTTGCATGTTGAATGGCGAAACTCAACGCCGCGCTTGGTCTTACCAGAGAGAAGAAATGAAAATAATTGAAATATCGTTCCCTGAGTAGAAATCGAACACACAACAAATCGTGTTTACAGTTAGATGTTGTCCCACTGCGCGACGATGGCCAATGACAGAGATTAGCTTCATTAAAAATACCACGTCTAAATGACTCACTGCCATACATTTTTAGATTTTTAGGTCTAGGGTCCTAGATTTTTTTGTTTTTTTTTTCTTTTTTCCTAGTTAATGTTGTATTATAATCATTTTTCTACAGACCGTGGTCCAGTAGATTATAATGTACATGTGTTGGATATAGCCTACGACAAGTACCTTATTGAGTATTACTGCAGATACGACGAAGCTTCAAAACAAAAGATAGGTAAAGTATAACATACTATAGATACTAACCTAAAATTTTGTAGTCATTCAAAAAAAGGCGGATAACACCACTAATATTTTATTGAAATTAATCAACATATTTTATACCGACTTCTAAAAAAAGCAGGTTTTGAATTTTTTTGATGATTCTTTTTTTTATATGATAGCTTGATAGCGCTTCTGATGTGGTTCCATTTAAATTTAGTTAAAATCTAATAAGTTTATGAGCTATTCGTAACAATTATACATTTAAGTGCATTTTATTTGATTAAGTTTTACTTTTTATATTAAAATCTTAAATTTGAAAATATAAAAATTAATTATCTGCTAACCGTATAAAATTCTGGGGGCAGATTTAATATGATGTGTGATTTTGTAACCTGCACTTAAAATATGATTATTCTAACCACTAACATTGGTATTTCGACAGAATTCGCATGGATTTTCTCAAGATCCAAGGTTCTTCCTGATGATGCTAAGGTTGCCGTTGAGAAGTTCTTGAAAGATTCTGAAGTTTTGGACAGCAAGAGATTTGAATGGCCAAGTGTCAGCGATGAGGATTGCAAAGTCAATGCTTAAATTAAAATAATTGTGTTCCTAAAAACAATAATTTAATACATATTCAAATAGATTGCTTAATATTTTTTGGTATTTTACCCTTTCATCTCCCATATAATAATCTGAAATATACTTAAGTATATCAATAATAAAAAGAAAACCGTTATCACAAATTACCAAGAATCTGAAAGCAATTATTTATATATCAACAAGTAATAAAATGTATTATTGTCAAAGATAACTTTTAAATAAAAAAAAACCAAATCAACGAAGATAATTGTCTTTATTATCGTAACTGACCCCTAATTGCCAGTGTCCGATCAGCTGAGTCTCATTAGCAGAGTGATAAAAAAGAATGAACTTACACATTTTACTTAAGGTTAAGTTAAATTTATATTGTTTTATACCCTACACATATACAAACGTTTGCATTATTGAGAGCCCCATAGTGTTGTCGATGGTTAACACTGTCCAGGCGAAACTACTGGACAGAAGGGTAGCATTAAAAAGGGATCTCTCAAAATTCTTATAAAAACGACAAAAACGAGGTTAAGGCTACGTAAATATACATTGTCCATACAAACGAAGTCGCGGGATATAAACTATTCATTATATCACGACTTTCTTCATATTTTTTAAAATTAAAAATGATAGAATTAATACACAAACTCAAATAGGTATATTCGGAATAATAAAAGGGTTGTTTTGAAGACGTTACTATGGTGTATGGTATGGTGAGGTAAAAAAGTCCTGAAGGTTGTGAGTACTGAATAGACCACTTGAAAAAATATTTAAAATAGCTTCGATTCCTTGCTTTGGTTAAAAAAATTCTTTCAATCATTCAGCGCTTAAAGTTGCAAAGTGTACGATAGCATGGATATGAGTGGTATATCACTAATGCATATGAAAAATCAAATATTTATTTAGGCCGTAATTTGATAACGTCACTTTTTATCAAAAAGTAAATAATGTTTTTTAAAAACAATGCACTTCAGTACAGATTACAACTTCGCTTACATTGAATCGTTATTCTGTATGAGATAGTTATATTTTCAGAATTTTTGGAATATACCAAAAATCATTTTCGATATAATAAAGTAATTGTAAAGTGGCACATTGTATGAAAAAAAGCAGGTTTACGATTTACCGTACCTAGCAGGGTAGTCAGTGTAAATCTAGCGTCGAGTCACTCGGTTCGCTGTTTTTCGCCCAATTTCAAAACATTGCTTGTCTAGCGTAGAATATATGACTCTTGTTTATATTATTTCTATTTCTATTCTCTGTAATTTTAAATGTACAATCTCGTTTACACTTGTTCCTGTAATGATATGGATGAGTACAATAACCAAATTTCAGCTATGATCTTTGGATCCCTTTTTGTGAAAATTTGCGGACGGAGGAGTTTGAGAATCGGTATAAATATAGTGCATAAGGAGAATAATTGCAGAAATCTATATTTTTTATAATAATGAATAAATATATTTTATTTTTTTTTAACTTCACGCTATCTCCCGCATATAGCGGGGTAGACAGAGGGACCAGAGAACCTAGTGTTAAGACACTCCATTCTCTTTCAACATTTCCGTTCCCCACTTTACACCAAATTGAGACACTGCGTGTTGAGTGGCGGAACTCAACGCCGCGCTTTACCTTGTTACCAAACCCAAGAAATGAAAATACTAAATTTTACATTTCCTGGAGTGGGAATCGAACCCACAACCTGTCGCGTTTACAGTCGCACTTGTGCCTCTGCGCCACGACAGACGTAAATAATTAAGTTAAGCTTAAGTTAAAAAAACAAGTACTACTCAGATTAGCATATATGTGATATACACTTTTGTATAGAGACATACACGTTGCTACGGAAACGTGTATGTACTGTGTATTCTATACTTCATTTAGCTTTTATATATAAATATTTACATAAAATAAAAATTAAAACAATACAAAAGTAAATTTAAACTCATACTTATAGGCAGTAAGTCTTAGTTTACAAATTCATCTAATTTTGAATGCTATCAGGTAGTTTTAATGTTTAGCTTCCACATTTGTTTTGTCATCACAAAAATATAAGGTTATCTAAATCTGATGATGACCCTTATATATAAATGTTATATATAAGGCGTACAGTTTCAATATTTTTACTTAAACACGGATCTTAATGCGAATTAGTCAAAATGTTCCTCATAGTGTTATTCGCTGTCGTAGCCTCAGTTTCTGCTAATTGTTGTCCGAAGGTCAAATCTGCGGATAACTTCCAGATAGCTAGTGTGAGTGTCTTTATGTTTTACTGGTGATCAATTTTTATTTATAAATTTTAAGATTGTCTCTATAGTTATAAAAAAATTATGAACTTCATTGATCAATTCCTCAGTCATCTTCAACAATTATGGCATCTTATGGTAATTAAATGACGTTTTCAATTATTAAAACCCAAAAAAACATTCTGGTTGATAATTACCTATTTTTATTTTATGTATGGGGTTTGAAATATATAAGCCAAGTGTTTTTTCATTCTGTTTTTTTACTTTTTTCCCATTTACATTGATTGGCAATGATCATATTAAAGTTATCACAACATTACCTTGTGATTTTAGTATGCCCATGGGGTCTGGTACGAAGTGGCTAGGTTAGATCCAAATACCCCCAACAACGCAAGTGTGTGCAGTTACGCTGAATACAAACTAGAAGGAGATGAAATTAAAATGAAGAACTACTACATTGTAGATAAAAAAGAGGGTTCCATCGAAAGTGTGGGACGTCTAGCCCCAGATGCAGGACAATCTGGTAAAATACTTCTGAATAACCATTATGGAGGTAAGTTTTGGATTATGTACTTTTTTATACTTAAATGTATTTCAACTTCCGAAAAGAAAGGATTTTTTTAGTATGGTGTTTAAATTTAGTTAAGGTGAAAGTTTTTGGGTTAATCGTAATAATTATACTATTCAGTGTTCAGTAAAAATCTTACTTTGACGAAAGATCATTTTCTTCGCCAAGTTTCTCTTAAGCAAAAATATGAAGTGTTCCTTAAGGTTTCTCATTACTCTTTAATCTAAGTAGATAAGAACTAGTAAGTGGGAAATCACAAAGTATCCCTCGAGTGGAATTTGAAGTAATAACCAACGTTCAGTTACGCATGCCGCAACTGGGTTACTAAGGCGTTAACATTTTTATATAGCAACTGTTGAGTTCCTTGCGGGCGCTTTTCAGCAGAACTGCTTTCCTAGCAGATGGTAGCTTCCAGTAGGACTGACAATACTGACACATTTATGTTAATTGACGATCCGAAAATGCTTGTAATAACCTATTTGAATAAAGATTTTTTTTATTTTTTTTAAATATTAATTAATAGTATATTTTTTATTTCAACAGAACACATTTTGGAAATCTTGGATATTGATTACGAGAAATATTTTATTGCGTACTTCTGTAAATTCAATGAAAAAGCTCACGGACACACCGGTATGGATTCTGTTTTTCTATTCTAACGGAACTCAACGCCTCGCTTTGCCTTGTTACCAAACCCAGGAACTGAAAAATTCCTTTTCTTGGAGTGGGAGTCGAACCAGCAACCTGTCGTATTTACAGTCGCACGCTTGTGCCTCTGCGCCACGACAGGCGTTATCTATCACTAGAGTGGGAAAATGAAAATGAATATAATATATCATTTTCTTGTGTGGGAATCAAACCAACAGCTTGCATTGTCCGCTGTCTTATGCTGTCCTATTGCGCCACGAGGTAGATGAAAGTTGATGTTTTTATATGTATTATTTTTACTGTATTGCTTCTCCCATAGTTTTTAATAGAAACTTGGTTTTTTTAACAGTCAGATGAATTTAGTCAGATGAATTTTCATTGGTTGCCGCGTTTTCCCATACGATAATGTAATGACTAAGCATATATACAACTAATATATATTTTTCCATAGTGGAGATTAAACTAATAAACTTTGAATATTGGATGGCGTGAACTTAAGGTCACTTCTTTTTTTCTAACTTCAAGCGTATCCTGCACACAGCAAAGTTAACTCGAAAAACTCGAGAAACTAGTGTTACTTTCCGTTCTCTACTTTCTGCCGAATTGAGGCATTGCATGCTGAGTGGCGGAACTAAACGCCGCGCTTTGCCTTGTTACCAGAGCGAGGAAATGAAAATATTATATCGAACCCTTATCTGTCATCATCTGTCGCGTTTACAGATGCACACTTGTGCCTTTACTCCACGACTGGTCTTTGTTTTAATTGACAATATCATTATAATATTTCTACAGATTACGCCTGGATCTTCTCAAGATCTAAAGTTCTTCCTGCAGACGCCAAAGCCGCTGTCGACAAGTATTTGAAAGAATCCGAGTTGCTGAAGAATTATAATTTCTTTTGGCACAGCTGCGACTCGAATTGAATAAAACAAAGGTTAACATGTAATATATATAAGTATCAGTGGCGAGACGTCCATACAACTCCCATCGGCTTGTTTAACTTTTCAAAGTACAAATATGAGACTTAAGAAAGCTCGCCAGTAAAATATGGAGCTCCAAAAAACAAAGTCAAACAAAGTGTGAGACCTAAAAAAATAGGTCGCCAGAAACAATACTGGGCATAAAAGTGCCAAAAAAGCTCTGACATCTTTTAGACGTAAAAAAAAAGGTCATCGCCATAATTCCATAGTGATATTACTAAATATCTTGACATCCTATACCACTTTTCCTAAATATATCGGCTTCCCTAAAAATTACCGGCTTCCCTAAATATATATACCGTCGTCCCTAAATATGTATACTGGCTTCCCTAAATATACATCGGCTTCCCTTAATTTACCGGCTTGCCTAACTAAAACTTTCACCTTTCGCCACTGATAAGTATATGCCTGTTTCTATACAAAATATAACTTTAGATACGATAAAGGTTTTTATGCGGTATTTGTCGCTTAAAAAATCTTTATGGTATTTTCGCTATCATCCATTCTGAAAACTTGAGTGTTTTTTTTTTTTTTTAAATATTGTGAAATACCTCCAAAAGAAACATGTTGAATAAATATTACCTACTGAAATCTATTTGTATTTATTTTGCTTATAATATTTTTTTATATTTCTCTTTATTTTTTATCTTATTTAATTTAAATATTATTCTTTGCGCGGGAATCGAACCTACAACAACTTACTTATACAGTGAGTTACTGCGCCACGAGGGCTTTGTAATCAATAAAGTATGTTTATATAATTAAATTTGTATCTTTACGTGACATAGCGTACGTATTATATATTATAGATATACATATCTACGATGATTAAGGTATGGGCGTACGAAAGTTCTTTGGAATATACATTTTTTTAACTGACTTCAAAAAAGGCTTTTTTTTTTAACATCAGGCTGTATTCCGCATATAGCAGGGTAGGCAGAAGGAACCAGAGAACCTAGTTATAAGACACTCCATTCTCTTTTAACAATTCCGTTCTCCATTTTCCGTCGAATTGCGGTATTGCGTTTTGAGTGGAGGAACTCAACGCCGCGCTGTGCCTTGTTACCGAACCCAAGAAATGAAAATACTAAATTTTACATTTCCTGGAGTGGGAATCGAACCCACAACCTATCGCGTTTACAGAAGCACGCTTGTGGCTCTGCGCCACGACAGGCGTCGTTCTTTATGGGTGTTTAAGCACATAAACTTTTACTGGGTAAACAAATTTTGATGATTCTTTATTTACTTATAACTAGTGCTTCTGGAGTAGCCCCATTTTAATAATAAAGACCTGACAAGTAGTTTATGAGTTATTCGTAATAATGATAATTTTTAGTGTAATTCATTTAAAGTCTTGTTCTAAAGGATGTTATCTATAAACATGAAAACGTTGTACCTCACGTTGAAATCAACGTGGTACGTTATCACATGATAATAAATGTACAATCGTAAGTGCTTTGGAATTTTCTTTGGTGGTAGGAGGTTCGTCCTCCGTCTGGCTCGCGACCACTATCGTTATGTACAAAGACGAACCGCCAAATATCTTATGATGTAGCTTCATGGTTTGATGGCATCGCTAAGTCAGGTTATCAGAGTGAACCTAGTGTCAAGACACTATGCTTGCCACTTTCCGCCCTTATTCAAGACTTTTTTTTTTACTTCACGCTGTATCTCGCATAAAGCACGGCAGGCATAGGAAACCAGAGAACCTAGTGTTAAGACACTCTATTCTCTTTCAACAATTTCGTTCACCACTTTCCGCTGAATTGAGGCATTAAGTGTTGTGCGGCGCCCGTTTGGCGGAACTCAACGCCGCGCTTTGCCTTGTTACCAAACACAAGAAACGAAAATACTAAATTTTTACATTTCCTGGATTGGGAATCGAACCCACAACCTGTCGCGTTTACAGTCGCACGCTTGTGCCTCTGCGCCACGACAGGCGATAATCAAGACATTGCGTGTTTTTTTTAGCTTCACGCTGTAACCGGCACATAGCAGGGTAGGCAGAGCTGAGCAGAACCAGAGATCCTAGTGTTAAGACACTCCATTCTCTTTTTAACACTTCCATTCCCCATTGCGTGTTAACTGGCGGAATTCAACGTCACGCTTTGCCTTAACAGAATGGAAAAATAAAAATAGTTTAAATATAATCCTCTAATTCCTACAAATGGGAATCGAATCTATAACGAATTGCGTTCACAGATGCGTTGATGGTTATGACTGGATAATACAAATAAGATTTATATTTTACAGGTGAAGCTAATAAAATAATATTGCCTCTATTCGGTGGAAAGTGGGGACAGGAAATGTTAACAAGTGAACGAAGTGTTTTACCACTAGGTTATCTTTTCGTTCTCTGTTCTGGGATACAGCGTGAAGCTAAAAAAATAGCTGATAAAAACGTTTTAAAAATCTAAATTTTTCATACAAGTAACAAATAAAACTCAATTTTCTGACATGAATATATTATATCAACATGATTATAGAAAATAATAATTATTTCGATTACATTTGCTTGTCCAAAATGAGATCACTTATATCGTGATGGTTTTTTTCCTTTAAATGTTCTGCACAGTTTCCTTCGTTTTTCCCTTAAACTGTAACATTGCAAGAATCATCACTAAAATCGGGCCAAATGAATTTCTTGAGGTCCAAAACCCTGGATTCCCTAATGATCTTCTCAATAGCTGCCTTCATATCAGAAGAGAGAATTTTGTTTCTGGACAAAATCCAGGCAAAGTCTGAAACGAATGATATGTTTTAGCATACAATTATCAAATAATAATAATGTGTTGAAGAATTTAATCTTAGGGTAGCAGATATTTGTAAAAATCTCTCTACAGAGATGCTAACAACATAAATAAGTTGTAACAAGAGTATAAGAATTTCGACGCAGCTGGATATAGATCGCATTGCATAGCGGTCAGAGCGCTTGGACGGTTTCCAAGAGGCGCGGGTTCGAGTCCAGCTGCGTTCAAATTTTTATACGTTTTCCAAAAAAATGTTTTTCGTTTCCTAAGTGTGTAGTTAACACATTAAAATTATGTTTCCTTCATTTTAATGTGAGTACACAAATAATTTAAGGACAATATATTATTTGTATGTATTAAACATACATACATACATAGCTTCACGCTGTATCCCGCATATAGCAGGGTAGGGAACCTAGTGCTAACACACCCCGTTCCCCACTTTCCGCTGAATTGAGGCATTGTGTGCTGAGTGGCGGAGCGGCGGTTTATAGTTACGCTAGTGCCTCTGCGCCACGATAGGCGTTGTATGCGTTAAACATTACAATAATTTCAAATAAGTAATAATAATTAAATATTATACATTTCTACCGTATGGTTTTAGTTAGACAAAATTAAGCATGCCGTCATCACCTACAATTGCGGCGGCATTTTGTAATTGTTTTAAAGTTATTGCTTTTTTTTTTTTAATATGTGCTAATGTTCGCTGTGTTGGTGATCCAAATAAATAAATAAATAAATAAATAAATAAATAAATAAATAATTAATAAATATAAAATTATATTTATACCATTCATCCAGATCATCTCCTTGATGGGTAATACCTAAACATCTATCTAAATAAAATTGGAGTGTCTGTTTGTAATATTAAAATAACCTACTACCTTTTTATTTTTGTTTGTGTGCCTTTTTGTTCCGGCCAATCTTTTAAATGGCTGGACTGATTATAACGAGACTTTTACTGCCAGGTAGCTGATGTAATAAAGAATAACTTAGGGTACTTTATATCCATACAGTAAAGGTGACTATAGGCTTGTGGTTACGCTTTGACATCAAAATTTCTTAACCGGTTGTTATGGAACATTGTACACATATTCTTAGAAATATTAAAAGGGACATAAGATGCTATTTATATAAAATATTTTGATACATATAATTGTTTATTAAAAAAACGAAAATTTAACTACTTCAAAGTTTTCATATTAGCGCATTGCGGACTGACATCGAACACGCGAGCGAAGCCACGGGAAACACATAATATAAAAATAAAAATGATTCAACCAAATATTTGGAAGTTATGCTTCAAGCGACTGCATCAAATTGGACAAAACTTTCTTTTATGTGTTCGATATTATCATGAGAGAGTTTGTATGATAATAAATATTAAAAAAATAGCAAATAATAAATATTAAAAACCTTAGTATTGACGGTAAAAATATATGGTAGTACAAAGTTTGCTGGGTCAGGTAAATGAGAAGAAACTCCTTAGCAATCCATGGATTGAGTGTGCGGTGTGCGGCTGTCCAGGGCTCATCGCGTTACAGAGAGAGGAGTTTAGAGAGTGTCTGAGACTTACGACCCAAGTGTAGGCTTAAGGGGCCCCTTTAAAATATAAAAGCTAGCTAAAATAAAGAAGATGGCAATTAAATACAATATCTTACCCTCATGTCTGCTTGAATCTTTTTCACACTTGCAGTAGTATCCGATGGCGTAATTGTCGTAGTCTATGGCCAAGATGTTGAAAATGGCGTCGGACATTGATTTTCCAGCTGAAATTTTTTTTTTACTATAAGCTATATTTATGACGTCAGAAAGCAATAATTATATTTAAACCGAATTTAAAAAGAGGAGGAGTACCTCAATTAAATGTATTTTTTATGCGTGTTACCGCATAACTTTTTACTATGTGAACAAATTTTTATGATTATTTTTAAATGATAGCTAGTGCTTCTAGCGTGATTACATTTAAATTTAGTCAAGTTGTAACGAGCAGTTCTTGAGATATTCGTAATAATTGGATTTTTTAGTGCCTTTTCATTAAAAACAGTTTTCTTATTTTGTTAAAATCTTAAATATAATATAAAAGACCACTTACGTCCATATGGATATGTGAACAATACTTTGCCCGAGTTACCAGCGTTTGGGGCTACTTTAGCACTGCCTTCAATTATGTAAGGTTTGTGATTACGTACAAAGTAGTTCTTCACTTTGATTCCATCTCCCATTGGCGTGTATTCAGCTCTTCCACACACACTCCCTCGCTCTACAGGGTGATCATAGCGTCCAACTTCATACCAAGTGCCTTGTCCGAACTTTAATTAAAAATATATATATCAGATATCATTACATGAGGCCATGAATGCCAGCGTGTACTACACTACTACAGCTGGTAATATTAAGCGCGGCGTTGAGTTCCGCCTATTAACGCGCGATGTTTCGATTTGAAAACAAAAACAAATAATGTTCTCCTGCGGCACAGTTTTATATTTAATTACATTTTCTTTCCAACTGCAGTAATAACATGAAAAAAATTATGAGGATACAAAAATATTAATAAAATTTTATGATTAATAAAAACGATTTTTTTTACAAATTGTATTTTTTTTTATATTCTGGTGTATAAGCTATACCATTGCAAAATTTCATTTAAATTTGTTCAGTAGTTTTTGCGTGAGAGAATAACATACGTCCATCCTTACAAATTTTCACAATTATAGTTCCCCACTAATGAAAGGCGAACGAAACAAGAATGGAGTGTCTTAACACTAGGTTCTCTAGTTTCCTCTGCCTACCCTACTATGTGTGGAATACAGCGTGAAGCTTAAAAAAATATAGTATTAGAAGGATACGCCTGTCGTGGCGCAGAGGCACAAGCTTGCGACTGTAAAAAGGATGTGGGTTCGATTCCCACTCCAGGAAATGTAAAAGTTTAGTATTTTCATTTACTGTGTTTGCTAACAAGGTAAAGCACGGCGTTGAGTTCCGCCACTCAGAATGCAGTGCCTCAATTCGGCTGAAAGTGGGGAACGGAGTGTCGTAACACTAGGTTCCCTCTGCCTACCCTGCTATATGCGGGAAATATCGTGAAGCTATGTATGTATGTATGTATGTACTATCTTATTATTCGGAGAAGTACATGAAAATACAAAAGAAGATAAACCTATGAAAGTAATCTAATTAAATTAAGTTTTTAACATATCGTTAATGAATTTATTACTCGAAATTAAAAAAAAGAAAGAAGGAATCGCAAAACTAAACAAAAATTATTATGATATTAAGTCGTAATATTTAATAACAAAATATTTATTATAAAAACTATTTTCAATATGTTTCTTTTTTTTATAGTGATGTTTATTTCACGAAGTTAAGACATTCATTTGATACCCATATTTTTTAACTGGTACAAAATTATCTAATCCGCCATTTTGTTGTGGCATCCATTTTGAATTAATAAAAACTAATTAAATACAAATAATTGTATTGTACTCAGAACTAAAGAGCATTCCAAATATTACTACAATTTTTAACTAAAACATGGGTAAATATTAAATAGAAAGATTTGATCCATTCTAACTAACATGGCAAATTAAATAAAAGATTATAAAAAGTTTAATAAAGAATTTCTAAGAAATTTCTTTTTGTCTCTCTCATAAATTACATTTAAATTAATTTTGACACCCCGGAGGCCATATATGAAGAAGTTAATGAATGTGCACGAGGCGAAAGAAGTATACGTAGCGTTTCGCGCTCCGTTCTCTCTGATTACCCTGCTAGGGATAGAGCGTAAAGCTATGTATAATATAACATATTTTCTAGCTTCACGCTGTATCCCGCACGTAGCAGGGTAGGAGAGGGAAGCAGAGAACCTAGTGTTAAGACATTCCGTTCTCCACTTTCCGCTGAAGTGAGGCATTGCGTGCTGAGTGGCGGAACTCAACGCCGCATTTTGCCAATTACCAACATAATATAATATAATTAATATGTCCAAAAACTTACACTTTTAAATTGAAAATTGTCGACTGTCTTGATATCTGGACAGCAATTGGAGACGGACGCGACGAGAGCTAACGGCGCTATCAAAAACATGGTGACGACGTAAGCGAGTACTTTTACTGATTTGTAAAATAATAATGCGCTTTCAAAAATATCTTACCTTATATATGCATCTCGGTTGTGTGTCATGTATATTAAAATGTTAGGTTATCAAAATTGTTTTATTGCTCTTTGTTTCTGTACCAAATATGTCCAATCAAGTTATTTTATTAGGTCATTTATCGGTAATTTAATGGGCCATTTAAAGGTAGATAGCCCTTGTCTGTTTGTTACAGCGTGAAGTTAAAATGTTTGCAAATTGTGATAATGAAGTGATGTTGAAATCATAAAATTGTTTGAAATTTATAATTTTATTTAAAAAATAGTTTTCAATTCGACGGAAAGTTCCCATTTTCACAGCATTTCCGGACCCCACCGGAAATGTTAAAAGAGAACGGAGTGTCTTAATACTAGGTTATCTAGTTTCCTCTGCCTACCCTGCTATGTGCGGGATATAGCGTGAAGTTAGAAAAAAATATTTTTAAACGCTTTTTTGACATAATAAAGTTTATATCAATATCATTATCATTCTTTAAGAAAAGTGGTATGAAAAAATTTATTTTGTTGATTTTAGATCTGCGTCACTTAAATATAATTAAAAGTGCTTGGAAATTTCCATTATGTTATTCTTAACATAGTGGAAATTTCCATTCCATTTATGAAAAAATATCTACTTCTGTAGATAATTATTACAAGGTTAATTTTATAATAATTCAGCCATACTGTATTTTAAAATTATGGCCTAAGTTCACTACATAGTTTTTTTAATATTTTATTTCTTTTTTTATAAAAAACCATTAAAAATAAAGACAATTAAAATTATTTTTGATAGTTTTTAAGGTGTTTAAAACGTAGGAAAAAGATTTTTTTTGTGTTAAGACACTTCTTTCGCTTTTCGATTTTTCGCCCAAATCTTATGATATTCTTCACTTTTTCTTACCAAAAAAAAATAAAAAATATATATAATCATTCCCTCGAGTAAAAATAGAATTCACTACAATATTTGCTACGCCATCAAAAATAAATTTGAAGGAAAGACAATTATATACAAATATTTAAATCATTTTGAGTAATTCATTGAAATTACTAGATTTTGTTAATTTCGAAAAAAATGTGTGGCGCCATTTGTCGAAAATTGATCGTACCCACTCAGAAACCGTCGTGGGTTCATGCATAACAATGCTAAAAATCATCATATGATCAAATGCATGATTCACGATTCTATAAAGGACATACAGACAAACATTCTTTTTATATATAGAGATTTATCCTCTTATTCATAATCCAATAACTAATAGATATAATAGGATATAATAGAAACTTTTATAATATAAATTATGTATTAATATTTTTAAAATTAGTTGTTATTTTTATTAAAAATCATTAAAATTCAGTTAAAACACAACTCAAATATATATAAGAGAAAGATATATATATATATATATATATATATATATATATATATATATATATATGTATATATATATATTTTATATTATTTATTTATTCAAGAAAAGGAGGATGTTCAATCAATCATTTCTTTTATATTTGTGTTACCGTACAATCCTTTACTGGTACTAAAAATTTATTTTGATGACTTTTTATATGACTTCTGATGAAGCTCCATTTTGTTGAAATTTGCTAGCAGTTTTTGAGTTATTTGTAAAAGTGACGGAGCTTTTAGTGCATTTATTTGAGTTTTTTTTTTCTTAACTTCACGCTGTATCCCGCACATAGCAGAGTAGGCAGAGGGAACCTGAGAACCCACGTGTTGAGACACTCCGTTCCCCATTTTATACCGAATTGAGGCATTGCGTAGTGAGTGGCGGAATTCAACACCGCGCTTTGCCTTGTTACCAAGCCCAGAAAACGAAAATATTAAACTTTTAGATTTCCTGGAGTGGGAATCGAACTCACAACCTGTCGCGTTTACAGTCGCAAGCTTGTGCTTCTGCGCCACGACAGGCGTCAATTTCATCAAAATTTATTTGAGTTCAGTTGTCTGTTTTGTTAAAATTTTAATTATTCCTTTCAAATAATATGAATTGTTGTAAAAGGTTAAAAAAATACGTCGTCTATATAATTATTTATTTATTTTCTTAGTTAAAACATATTGATTACATTTATAAATTGGTTATATATTGGAAATCATCACCAGTTCCTATTCTAAGTGCCTTTTTGTCAAATCCTAAGTTATCTTAATTTCATGCTTCAACTTTGCAAGCTTCGTCAGTAAATTTTGGCCATTCGAATTTGTCAGCACTCAATACCTTGCATTCCTTTAAATACTTGTCCACAGCTGCTTTAGTTTCGGCAGAGAGATTCTTAGATCTAGACAGTATCCAGGCAAATTCTGAAATAATAATTTGAATTATTGTAAATATATATTTCTATCATGTCATGTATGTTTGGTTGTGTTTTTTAAAACCGAAACATATATATTTTTTTAAAACATGTGAATATATGAAAGTACCGGGATTCAAACCTGCGCCTCTATGAAACGAATCAAGCGCTTTGATCACCCGTTCAGTTGCGTAATCGAGTCGCATTGCGTTCAATTTTTTATTTGCACATTTTTCTCCAAATGTTTTTATTTCACCTGAGTGTATGAACAATACTTTCATTTTTTTTGATTATTTTGATCAGCACGATGGTGGTTCGTACCTTTTGTTAACTTTCTCTACATTTTCATGTTAATCAACTAAGCTTAGAATAAAAGATATACGAGTATATATTACTTTAAAAATATTGACTAATTTCCACTACTACCTATAGATAAATCAATCCATTATCCATTACCTCTTTACAATTTGTGGAATTAGACAAAAGGGACCAAATTTCAACTAAAATATATATTTCTATATGAAAAATATTACGAGGTTAACAAATTATAAAAAATATTATATAAACAATATTATATTACCTTGCTGTTTTTGTAAAGTTTCATCATATTTACAGTAATAAGCGATAAGATATTTGTCATAGTCAATTGTTAATATATTCAAAATGCTATCAGTCAATGCGTCTCCCACTGAAAAAAAAATTCAGATGTATTAGTGTAATCTTAACCGACTTCCCAAAAAGGAGAAGGTTTCCAATTCGACTCTATTTTTTCTTTTTTTCTTTAGCTTCATGCTGTATCCCGCACATCTGCTATGTATATGTAGGCAGAGGGAACTAGAAAACCGACGTGTTAAGACACTCTGTATTTTATTATGTTAAAACTTACCTATTGTGAAATATGGGTGAACTAATTTTGATGATTCTTTTTTTTTATTGATAACGGACGGCAGACGAGCAGAAGGACCACCTGATGGTAGTGGTTACCTTCGCCCATAGACATCTACAACACCAGAGATGTTGTAGATGCGTTTTGCTCCCAACCTAGAGAGGATACTGATGGAAGGGGACAATGTAGTAGTCCACTCAGAACCACCACATTTGGGGAAAGGATGGGTGGGAAAGGGGAAAATCTGGCTTACATGCCATCGAACCGGAACACATCTTTATCTTTGACATGATAGTGGTCGCGAGCCAGTCGGAGGACGAACCTCCTACCACCTAACAAATTTTCTTCGTTTTTATAATAGCTATCGCTTCTGATGTGGTCCCATTTAAGTTTAGTTAAGATCTGACTAGTTATTTTTGAGTTATTTGTAATAATATTACTTTTTGTGCCTTTTATTTGAAGTGTCTTTTGGTTTTATGTCAAATCTTAATTATTGACGGCTCTGGTAAAATAACACACAGCGTTGAGTTCCGCCACTGAACTTGCAACTCGAATTCTGTCCGAAAGCGGAGGCGGAGTGTCTAGATCAGTGATTCTCAACCACTGTGCCGCGGCACTTTTGTGTGCCGCCAAATTTCAAAAGTGTGCCGCCAAATTTCAAAAGTGTGCCGCCAAATTTCAAAAGTGTGCCGCCAAATTTCAAAAGTGTGCCGCCAAATTTTGCAAATATAAAAAAATGTTATTATTATTAAATTATCAATATTTGTGGAGTATGTTGTGGTAAGTAAATAATTTTTGTCTTTTTTTTGTGTGCTGTCAAATTTTGAAATCGTTAAATATGTTCCGCAACAAAGAAAAGGTTGAGAACCACTGGTCTGGACACTAGTTTTTTCCGATTGCCCTGCTATCCAATATAAAAAAAGAACGTAGTGATCTACCGTCACTTCGTTTATCACTTTCTCCATTTTTTTTTTTTTTTTTTTTTTGAAAACGGACGGCAAAAGGGCAAAAGGCCCACCTTATGGTTAGGGGTTCCATTCTCACGCATCTACAACATCTCTGGTGTTGTAGATGCGTTGCCAACCTAGAGGATAGAGATGGAAGAGGAGGACAATGTAGTATTCCGCTCTCGGAACCACCACATTTTGGGGAAAGGATGGGTGGGAATGGGAAAACCTGGCTTACATGCCATCGAACCGGAACACATCATAAGATATTTGGCGGTTCGTCTTTGACATGATAGTGGTCGCGAGCCAGACGGAGGACGAACCTCCTACCACCAAACAGATCTGTTAATGATATAATACAGTTTTCAAATGATTTAAGATTAAAAAAAATTAAGTCGTCTTCATATAAAATTTATTAACAACATACGTGTAAAACTGATAACCTCCATTTTTAGTTGATTATACTTAAAACCTTCCCCTAAGTCTGGCGAATACTTTGCTGAAAATCGCATCAAAATCGATTCAGCCAAGCGTGAGATAATTGCGTACAAACATATATATATATATATATATATATATATATATATATATATATATATATATATATTACATACATCTATATATAAATACGTGAAGCAAAACCTTTGTACCCCTTTTTATGAAAATTACTAACGTTCACCGAGCAGCAAGAAATTTGGCACAATGTATAGTTTATATAGAGAGATTAGAGGAGTGCAGAATGGTAATATTTTTTTTATATAATTAATTAAAAAAATGTTACACACACTACCACGGTTTGAAATCCATGTTTATATAAAGTGTACATACATTACCTAAAGACAACGCGTTGTTAACGCGTCAACGGGGCCACTAGTACAGATTAAACTAATATCATTCTTGTTGAAATATCAGTTGATTTTATAGTTGGTCAACTGACTTGTTAAATTGTCACGTTGTGTTATAGATAGTCAATTGATTATTATACAAAAACTAATCCTTTATAATTAGTACGTCTTTTGACTTTTACTATAACATGGTTGCCGCCACTCATACTGTGTTCTTTACGTGTTAGAACTTACGAGTGGAAAAGCAGTCTCTTCGAGTACTCTTTCTTTTCGGTGAAATATAATTAATTTATAAAACCGAATGACCGTTTTATTTACCCTAACCTCATACAATTCTCAGTTTGATCAGAAAAGGAGGAGGAAATATGTTAAAAATTAAAAATGTCTAACTAAGCGAAACAATATTTCTAGTAATATTACATGTATATATAATGCTAAAAATATTTAAAATATAATAAATCCACAAAGTTACCTCCGTGATGCAGACTATGAGCCACTTTGCCAGCTTTCCCAGCATCAGGAGTAAGCTTGGCAATTCCTTCGATGTATACTGCTTTTTTGTTGACAACGTGAAAATTCTTCACTTTAATCTCATCCCCTTCTAGCTTATATTCAGCGGAACCACATTCTCCTATGTCAACTCCGGCATTAGGGTACCTTGCCACTTCATACCATATACCTTGACCATACTTGAAAAATAATATTTTATTTATTACTTTAAGCTAGTCGTGGCGCAGAGGCACAAGCGTTCGACTGTAATCGCGACGGGCTATGGGTTCGATACTCAAGGAATGAAAATATTAAATATTTATAATAATTAATGCTTAATATTTTAATTTCCTCACTCTGCTAACAAAGCAATGCGCGGCTTTGAGTTTCGCTACTCAGCACGCAATGCCTTAATTTGGCGGAAAGCGGGGAACAGGTATCTTAATGGATCGAAGAGCCATAATATTAGGTACTCAGGTTGAAGTTAAAAAAAATCTATTATTTACTATTATTGTACAGGTGAAAGAAGTTTGACTTCATGAAAGCGGATTTATGGATGGCTTGAGAATAGCTTATGTTTATTCATCTTCACGTTTTCCATTCGATTTTCCTACATTTCCCCGAGCAAAACAGGACTGAGAATATGCATTCTGCACTTTATTTACTGAGCGACGGAACTGAATGCAATACTTTGTTTAAATTGACTGAGGTGATAGAAATATTTAAAAATTTTTAAAATTTTTAGGAAGGGAGATTAGAAACTGTCACTTTCTACCGTCACATTAAGAAGAGAAATTAACAATTCAGAAATTATACTTACAGAAGTTATATTAAAATTTTCCACAGGCTGCACTTCTGGGCAGGAGTCGGCGGCGACGAACGCGGCAAGTACTAAAACAGCTAAGCGATACATTGTGGCTGTACGTTGATCCTACTCTTAAACGATCCTTTATCCCACTAATTCGATTGTGGTTTGAGTTCACCTTTTATACTGTTCCCGGTCCCGGTTTGTCTACAAGGTCAAGTTACCGCTAATATGTTCGTGTTAGAACAGCTGATTTAGATGTATGATAGACAGTAAATAGATTGTAATATAAAGAATGTAAGAAGAATTAAGTCTTGGATGATGATGATGATATAGGAAATGATTTATGATTTTATATATAGGACAAATTGTAGAAACTTTATACATTGTAGCTTATCAGTTATTTTATAATTTTTATAAATTTTGAGTAAAGAGTAATTACTTCCACCCATTCATCCTCATCAACTTTAGTACTTATAATATTACCAATATCCACTTCACTCCAGGAAATGGAATTTTTCATTTCTTGCGTTTGGTTGAGTTGCGGCGTTGAGTTCCGCCACTCAGGACACAATGCCTCATTTCGGCGGAAAATTTTGGATTTTCATTTTTTTTCTGGATCGTTTAAGTGTAGGATCAACGTACAGCCACAATGTATCGCTTAGCTTTTATTAGTACTTGCCGCGTTCGTCGCCGCCGATTCCTGCCCAGAAGTGCAGCCTGTGGAAAATTTTAACATTACTTCTGTAAGTATAATTTCTGAATTGTTAATTTCTCTTCTTAATGTGAAGGTAGAAAGTGACAGGGTCTAATCTCCTCTCTGTTATATTTTTTTTAATATTTCTATTTCCTCAATCGAATTAAACAACTGAGCGACGGAACTCAACGCAGTACGCAGAAGATGCAGATGCAGAGCTCCCTTTCCCCGTCTTGTCTTCCTATACCTAATACCTAATTACACTTCTAAGATTAAACATATAAACATTTGGATATTTATATATTAGAATATTCAGACTTAATAATTGGAAAAAAGTAATTAATTGTAAAAAGGTAAGGTGTAACCAGAAAGATTTGGTGAGGCAAGGCGAAAAAATTGTAAAAATTAAATACGGCAGTACTTAACATGAAAATAAGTGAAAAATCCTAAGTAAGCGCGAACGAAGTCGCGGGCTCCACTAGTATTAAATAAAACTATTTTAATACAGGTAGACTCTCAGTCTACCTGTGACCACGGACTACTATAAAGTGTTCGAAACGTCGGGTTTAATCCGGTCCAATTAATCCGGTTAATATAGTTTCATTTAATATTAGCTTAGTTTTTTAATTGTGGCGCTTCAAGCGCACTATTCAGGATATTTGAATCGGTGAGTGCAGAAACAACTTAAGTCACAAAAAATGGAAAAATTCGTAATCGATTTAAAAATCCGGACTTACGTAGTTTCTGCACTCACCGATTCATTTACTTGTCGGTTTTAAAGTAAAAATGTCAGTGTCAGTTTTTCAACCTTTTCTTTCAATCGAAATTCAGATTTGAATTATTTTCATTTTCGTCATGTCACTAAAATCATGTATTACAAATTGCGTAAATTGGAAAAAAAACTGTTGGCACATACAATATGTTTATGGATTTTGGCTGTACGCTCATCATCGAGGCAAAATTGCCGTATAATTAATGGTTACTCTATCGACAATTCAAAATAAAAAAAAAAGTTATAATAATTCCTAAGCTTAGTTAAGCGGTCCGTTTAAAAAAAACCCTATCGACATGTAAGTTACACACACGTTGCTAAGGCAACGTGTCAACATGTCACTTTCAATAAAAGTGTATGTCAAACATAGAGTGTGAGTAGTTTTTTTTTATTTAATATTTTTTTTAAAATAATGAATAATATTTAGTGTCTTCATTTTCTTGCTCTGGTAACATGGCGAAATGCGGCGTTTAGTTCCGCCACTCAGCACACAACACCTCAATTCAGCGTAAAGTGAGAAGCCAAAATCTTAAGAGAACGGAGTGTCTTAACACTAGGTACTTATTCCCAATAACTATTATATGCGGGATACAACGTGAAGCTAAAAAGAAACAGTTTAAAAAAACATTCCTTCTCTATATAAACTACTAACTATTGGTTTTTAGTAATTTCACTATCGAGTTTTGGTAATGATCTTTTTTTAGGGAATTTTAGATGTTAGAGCTCGTTTGCATTTTTCTAGCGACCTATTTTTTAACTCTCATACCTTTCTTGATCTTGTTTTTTTGCAAACTCAATCAGAATTTCAACTCCACATTTACCTTGCGATAATATATAGCTAATGGAATCGGTAAATAAACTTCGGGTCCGTGACGTAGCGGATAAGCTCCAAGAGCGTCGCTTGAGATGGTACGGCCACGTTGCGCGCCGTCCCGAACACTATGTCGGAAGAAAATGCCTTGATATATCTGTTCCTGGAGTTAGACCCCCCGGACGCCCAAGGAAGCGATGGCTGGATGTCGTGAAGCAGGATATGAGAGCCAATGGACTAACCACCCGTGATGCCGAAGATCGTGCAAAGTGGAGTAGGTTGAGTAGGAAAGCAGACCCTGGCTAGCCGGGATAAATGCTAGGAAGAAGAAGAAGGAGGAATCGGTAAATAAAATACAAATAGTAATTACTTCTTTATTTGTAAAAGAAATAATTCATTAGTTAATTTCTGTATGCTTCTTATTAATGGTTTGCGAAACTGATCAATTCTGTTACCTAAAACTTCTTCTGCTTCTCCGTTATAGTTTTGATGATTATTATTATTTTTTAAATATTTATTACAAGTTATTAACATAACAAATTTCGAATCAAGCGTGAATAGATTGATAAGTCGACTTGTATATACATTTTATTTAATATTAATAAGAATTAAGATAAAAAAAAATATTAAATTTAACACATTTTAACAAAAAAAGAAAACTGACTTCGAAGAGAAAACACTAAAAAGTATAATTATTACGAATACCTCAAGAATCACTACTCAGATCTTAATTCAATTTAATAGGAAGTTATCATATAAAAAAGGAACTTCAAAATTAGTTCCTTAAAGCTATGTGGAAATACATAAAAAATACAGTTGAATTGATAATCTCCTTTTGTGAAAAAGTTTCTATAGCATTTAAATAACATAATTCGGCAGAAAGTGGGGAACGTAGTGTCTTAACACTAGGTTCCCTCTGCCTACCCTTCTATATGCGGGATACAGCGTGAAGCTATGTATGTAGTATGTAAAAAATATAAAAATAGATATTTCAGTTAAAATTTAGACTAAAAAATGCCTGCCCTGAATAGTATGCATTTTCTATCTACCAACTTATTCATGCCTTCTACGAAATTAATATTTAACCAGGCAGACAATCTCTACCAAAAATTATTAGTAAAGAAATCAGTCTCGTATTTATTGGTAAAACCACAGCTCGCATCCGAAAAGTCTTTGAGCACAAACGATTGTCGATGTTCCGCCAGTTCTGAGTACTTGGATAGGGTGTTCTCAACGTTTTTTAGAAGATCCCCTTGTAACTTTTCTTTGTTTCTCGTCAGGACCCAGGTGAAAACTGAAAATTATAATAGCATTGTATTTTTTTTGACTTCACGCTGTATCCCGCATATAGCAGGGTAGGCAGAGGGAACCTAAGAACCTAGTATTAAGACACTCCGTTCTCTTTCAACAAATCCGTATCTTGGTTCTCTTTGACTATTCTGCTATGCGAGACAGAGCGTGAAGCTGTTTTTTTATTATTAGGCAATGAGGTCATCGTGACACAGAGGGACAAATTAAAAATTAAAATATGTACGTATAAATACGTATAAAAACCCGCGTTCAATCTTGATAGGCTTGTCACATCTTAACTGCAGAAAGTATGCATTATGATTCCTAATGTATCACTATCGTATAGTTTACTATCGTTGTTACAGTTAAAAACATATATATTTACATACATACATAGCTTCACGCTGTATCCCGCATATAGCAGGGAAGGCAGAGGGAACCTAGTGTTAGGACACTACATTCTCTTTTAAGATTTTTGTTCTCCGCTTTCCGCCGAATTGAGGCATTGTGACCACGGACTACTATAAAGTGTTCGAAACGTCGGGTTTCCAAAAATGTATTTTCGAATACTAAAATATACGCAATTAATCCGGTTAAAATAGTTTCATTTAATATCAGTTCAGTTGAGTGGCAGAACTTAACGCCGCGTTTTGCCTTGTTACCAGAGCGAGGAAATGAATATACTAAATATTATATACTAATTTCATTCCCTGGAGTGGGAATCGAAACCACAACTTGTCGCGTACCCATTTGCAAGTTTGTTTGATTAAGCTATTTGGACAATAAAATAAGGTTTTAATGTACTAAATAATAATATTATACCATAATGTGTTCTTAGCTTCTTCTTCAACGTCTTACAAGTGTATGCAATAGCGTAGCCGTCGTAATCTGTAGCAAGGATGAAGAACGGAAACTGCAGTACTTTATCTGAAAGTATTAACACAATTATTTTAAATAATAAATAAAAAAATATTTATTCAAAAAATATTTTATGAATTGAGCAGCCGAGACTTCCAAATGTGTGTGTGTGTGTGTCTGTGTTTGTGTGTTTACATGTGTCTGTGCATGTGTGAGGGTGGTCTGTGCATTATTTTTTTTTTTTTAATTTTATTTTATATTTATAGATAATAGAGTGGACAGTCTGATTGTAAATGTTCAATCTCGTTCGGGAGAAGCGTTATTTAAATTATACTAATTTTTCCGCTCTTGTAAGACAGAGGACGGCGTAGAGTACTATCAATCAACACGTCATATTTAAATTTTGTGTAGAAAGCGGTGTGTCTAGCAGTGGTGAGGCGGCCATATAATACGGTTACCACCACCTTGCCTAATTTTTTAAACCACAAGTATGAGACCTAAAAAAAGGTCGTCAGAAAAATGTGGAGCTTGCAAAAAAAAGCCAAGCAAGGTGTAAAAGCTTGGCTTATCGCCAAAATTCGACAGTAAAATTACTAAATACCTTCACATCCTATACCGGCTTCTTTAAAAACTATCGGTCTCCCTATATGTATATATACATACCGACTTCTCTATATATACATAGGCTTCCCTAAATTTACCGGCTTGTCTGACTAAAATTTTCATCCCTCTCCACTGGTCTAGACACTAGGATCTCATTTACTTAACGGCGTTCCGTATCATACTAAACAAAATACAGTATTGATGTCTACTTCTGAACATACAATTTATTAATATGAAGGTGAGAAGAGCATTAATATTTTTTTTTTTTTTTTTTTATGGATACTGGATGGCAAACGAGCAGAAGGACCGCCTGATGGTGAGTGGTTACCTTCGCCCATGAACATCTACAACACAAGAGATGTACTAGATGCGTTGCCAACCTAGAGGATACAGATGGAAAGGGAGGACAATGTAGTAGTCCGCTATCGGAACCACCACATTTTGGGGAAAGGATGGGTGGGAAAGGGGAAAACCTGGCTTACATGCCATCGAACCGGAACACATCATAAGATATTTGGCGGTTCGTCTTTGACATGATAGTGGTCGCGAGCCAGACGGAGGACGAACCTCCTACCACCATATTATATATTATAAAACATACTATTTAAATGAATATATTATAGTACTTTTTAACCTACTTCAAAAATGATAACTGATACTTAATTGGACTGTTTTTTATTACGTACCAAAAATAAACCAAACATAAATTTGAAGGATAGAAATTATATACAAATATTTAAATAATTTTAAGTAATTTCAATGATTTTGTTAATTTCGAAAAAATGTGTGAAGCCATCTGTCGAAAATTGGTTGTAGCCACTAAGAAACCTTCGTGGGTTCATGCATAACAACTTTGCTAAAGATCATCACATGATCAAATGCATGGTTCACGATTCTATACAGGACATACAAACATTCATTTTTATATATAAAGATAATATATAGCTTTTTTTTATGATAGCTATTGTTTTTAATATAATCACATTATTAACAATGTTTTTTACTTAAAGACAATTTTGTTTCATTATTAAAATCTTAATAATGAATCAACTAACCTCCATCCTCATGACTAACTATAAACTGTGCTTTATTTCCAGCATCAAAAGTTGGATCTACTCTTGCAAAGTAAGACTTTTGGGTCCTATTATTTTGATCTATATCAACAAAGGTTTCTCTAAGTGTATAGCCGAGGTTGTCTTCCTGGAAGTCTAGGGATGCACAATCGTATATGCTTCGACCGTCGCTGGCGTAGCTAGCTGCATTGTACCATACACCAGAAAACTGGAAAACAAAAAAGTAAAGTTTTGTATTATAGATAATTAATATTAAGTAATATTGAGCAAAATTGAGTAATATTAAGTAATTTTAAGTAATGTTAAGTAATATTAAGTTATAATAATTAATAATAATATATTAAGTAGGCAACTAAAATACTTGGACTTTGGAAATTTTGGTATTTAGGGAAGCCGGTAATTTTTAGACAAGCCGGTATATTTAGGGAAGCCGGTATAAGATGTGAAGTGTGACGATGACCTTTTTACGTAACGTTTACTTTTTAATGTTACGTACTTTTTAATGTTAGGATCTCGTTCTCGTACTTTGAAAAGTTAGGCAACCCGGTGGGAAGCGAGTTGTATGGACGCTTCGCCACTGCTTCATACGCAGTAAGAATAGTTAATGGGCCGACCCATTGTGGGTAAAAATAGAATGGACCATGACTTTGTCTTTGATTACTAGATAAGAGACCTGTGACTACAAAATATAAGGAAGTAAAAATTCTAAGATCTATCGTAAATAATTATTAAGTAAGTTTATTAAGTTAAAATGATAACCTTCTGTTCACAAAAAAAGAAAATCGATTTCATTTATTTGAAATCGATTTTCTGTATATGTACTTAAAAATATTTATTACGAATAACTCAAAAATTATTCGTCAGATCTTGACTAAATTTGAATGAGCCCACATCAGAAGCATATATATAAAATCAAAATTGGTTCATTCAGTATTAAATTAAACGGTAACACATATTACAAAAAATACAATCGACTTGACAACTCCTTCCATTTTTGAATGTCAGTTAAAAAAACATCGTTAAACTTTATCCCGCATAGCAGGATAGTCAGAGAGAATTGTTCGTTGTTTTCCACCTAGAGCCAAAGAATTGCGAGTTGAGTGGCGGAACTCAACGCCGCACGAACGAAGTAAAGTAAGTAAATTAAGATAATTTTCTTAAGCTAGTGAAGATTGTAGTTTTGAATACCATATATATTTATATTTATAATAACATGCTTCTTATCTTATAAGATAGTGCAAGTTTTACATAAGTAGATATATAGTATTAGAGACAAAAAGTGTAAAATAAACGGAGAGTAAAGAAGAGTGAGTCACAAAATTCACTCTTACATAATGTCTTATATATAACTTATATGTATTAGTGTACTTTTTCTTTTTACGCATAGAAAATATATATATATATATATATATATATAAAATATATATATATATAAATATAGTATTTAATGACACTATTAGAACTCACTCGGGGTAATATAATGATTTATAAATATTTTCATTTGCTAGTTAAACAATCAACACTCAACACGCAATGCCTCAATTCGGCGGAAAGTGGGGAACGGAATTGTTAAAAGAGAATGGAGTGTCTTAACACTAGGTTCTCAGATTCCCTCTGCCTACCCTGCTATATGCGGGATACAGCTTGAAGCTAAAAAAAATAATAATCGCATATTGACAGAGAAAGGAAATCATAACCTTAAAAAAATATTTTTTTTATAAAAAGAAAAGAACTAGACTGACCTTAGTATAATCTAGATTCTCCTGTATTTTAACATTAGGACATTCACCGGGTAAAGTGAATTCGGCTGCCTTCGCATATGTGATAAAAGCACAAAATATAAGAAGAATATACATTGTTATTGTTACGTGCAAAGTGTCCGAGCGAGTGACACGGATTGCGGGGTCGCCTCCCACACGATAATTATTAAATGATTGCATACTCGTTTTATATTAAAATTGCCAATTGAAGCAGGGGTTCTTAATGGCGTATTGTTTTTCTAGATTATCCGACTTTAAAAAAAGAAGAAGAGATACATTTTTTTTATGGGTATGGTATTGGGATTTTGGATGATTATCGCCTGTCGTGGCGCAGAGGCACAAGCGTGCGACTGTAAACACGACAGGTTGTGGGTTCGATTCCCACTCCAGGAAATGTAAAATTTAGTATTTTCATTTCTTGGGTTCGGTAACAAGGCAAAGCGCGGCGTTGAGTTCCGCCACTCAACACACAATGCCTCAATTTAGCGGAAAGTGGGGAACGGAAATGTTGAAAGAGAATGGAGTGTCTTAACACTAGATTCTCTGGTTCCCTCTACCTACCCCGCTGTATGCGGGATACAGCGTGAAATTTTAGATTATTATATTATGTTTTTTATGCTTCATACTTTATTGTTGTGAATGAGATATGTCTGTCCCTGGAGTTAGACCCCTCGGACGTCCAAGGAAGCGATGGCTGGATATCGTAAATTGATATAAGAGCCAATAAACTGACCATGAAAGATGTTAAAGACCGTGCAAAGTGGAGGAGTTTAAGCAGGAAGGCAGACCCTGATTAAATTCCGGGATATATGCCAAGTAGAAAGAAGAAAAAATAATGAGAATGATTGTTCAAGAATGTTGTTGGAGAGAAATTAGTGTCTACACTCTGGTTTCCACTTTCCGACCCATTTAGAGTTGAGTTTGCAATTTTTAAATTCATCGTGAAGATACTAGATGTAACTATTTAACCTTGTTTTTCTTGTTAAAGCATAAATGCTTTCTAAATTGTTTGGTTAAGAGCTTATACGCACTGTCGACTTGTCGCAGGCAACTCGGTCGCCGGCGACTGTAACTTACTATAGTTTAAATGGGTACAATTCGATGCAACTCGATGAGTCGGTCGCCGACGACCAATAGAAGCATGGTTTTAAATGGAAGCGTTCATACTGCGAGCAACTGTCGTAACGACCAAACACCACTCATAACAATAACTAAGTGTTTCGACATTCAAAAAAAAGTAGAATAAAAAAAGCTATTTGAAATTTATCGACTGCCGAATATGCTAATCGTAATTCTTTTGGTCTAGGTCTTTTGGTCCTAGTTGCGCTATGTTTTTGTCACCGTCGACTAGTCGACAGTGCGTGTAAGCTCTTAGGCATCAAATTTCAAAATATATATTTTTTTATAATGAGGATGATTCTCAATGCGATTGTATTTCGTTTATATGTGTTATAATTTCTTACTGGATAAATCAATTTTGATGATTCTTTTTTACATACATTTACTGAGGAAAAAAAAGTCCCGCTGAGTTTCTTGCGCCGGTTCTTCTCAGGTCTAAGGCATTAAATTTAGTGAACTGATGGTAAATTATTTGACGTTCAAAAAATGAAGCTTGTAACTTCTTACTTTGAATAAAATTATTTGATTTTGATTTTTTTTGACATGATAGCTTGTGCTTTTAATGCGGTACTATTAAAATTTTATTAAGCTATCTGTCAAACCAATCTTTCCAAAAATTACCTTTTAAATATGAGAATGCTCTCATTATTAACAATTATTAGAATTTAAATTTCTAAATTCTGTTTGCTATTTAAATACGATTTTCATTTTTTTTTTGCTTAAATTTTATTGGCGTACCTACTCGTCATTTATTTATGCTATTAATAAAATTAATTTTGACGCTCGTCGTGTTTTCCAAAAAATTATCACTCATACGAAAATGTATTTTCTCTACATTCTATTTATGGACTCTGGTCAGACGAAGCATGGCGTTGAGTTCCGTCAATTACCACACAATGTTTCAATTTCAGGAAGACAGTAGCGAACGGAGTGTCTTGACGCTAGGTTCTCTCTGACTACCCTGCTACGCGGGATAAAGTACGAAGCTGCTTTACTTGTGTCCACATAACTCCATTCCCACCGGCTTGCCTAACTTTTCAAAGTACAATTATGAGACCTAAAAAAAAAGCCTCGCCAGTAAAATGTGGGCTCGAAAAAATAAAATCAAGCAAGCCTCGAGAGCTAAAAAAAAGGTCGCCAGGAAAATATTAGGCATAAAATTGCAAAAAAACAAGCTCTGACATCTTATAGACCTAAAAAAAGGTCATCGTCAAAATTCGATAGTGAAATACTAAATACCTTGAAGTCCTATACCGGTTTCTCTAAATATGATGGCTTCCCTAAAAATTACCGGCTTCCGTAAACATATATACAGGCTTTCCTAATTATACATCGGCTTTCCTTAATTTACCGGCTTGCCTAACTAAAATTTTCAGCCCTTACCTCTGTTGTATTTTAGGTACATAGTATAATCAGCCTTATATTCTTCTTATCATATTGTAAACGCCTTTAGGTTTTCCTTATGAAATTACTAGAATTTTAAATAAACAATATTATTGAATTAGCAAAGCAAGACGTTACTAAGAAATATCTGTAACAACATTGAAAGAGCATAATTGTAAATTATAAGGGAGTGTTGTGTATGCTTCCACATGATAATTGCATAGAAATTCATAGATAATTCCATAGAACGGAATTTTTGAAAGAGAATCTTAGCATCGGAGTATCTTAGCACTAGGTTCTCAGGTTCCCTCTGCCTACTCGGTATATTGGGGGTACGGCGTGAAGCTAAAAATAAGAAAAGAAGTGCATACTAAAAATAGGTATGACACCCAATTCTCTTTTTAACATGTCTGTTCCCCACTTTCCGCCGAATTGAGGCATTGCGTGCTGAGTGGCGGAACTCAACGCCACGCTTTGCTTTGTTATCACTTTTTGTAGATAATTGTTTCAATATAAGTAAATTGAAATAATAGTTTGGTAACCAGGTAAACCGCGGCGTTGAGTTCCGCCTCTCAGCACGCAATACCTCAACTCGGAGGAAAGTGGGCAACGGAGTGTCTGAAGACTAGGTTCCCTCTGCCTACCCTGCTATATGCGGGATACAGCGTGAAGCTATGTATGTATGTATGTAGGTTTCTACAATTCTTAATCGTTTTTAATTAAAAATCCAACTTAGGATGCCAATAGGTACATCAACTTTTATTAAATTAAATTGAATATGCCATAAAATTGCTCAGAAATAATTTATATTTTAACCAACTTCATAGAAGAGAAGTCTCTCAATTCGACTGTAATTTTTTTTGTGTGTAACTTTACTGGATGAACTAATTTCGATGATTATTTTTTTATATGATAGCTAGTGTTTCTGATTTAGCTAAGATATCACGAGTAGTTTTTGAGTTATTCGTAACAATTTATATTGTTATCTTTTAAGTTCATTTTATTTAAAACCGATTTTCTGTTTTATTAAAATATTAATTATTCTAAGAAATAATATATTTTTACAGCTTATATGTAGTCATAATTAATTAAGATAAACAAGAAAGTAGTCAGAACTTTGTTTTATTCTTAGAATCATCTGTTAATAGATAACCTATAGTTAACCTCTACTTATTTAAACCGAGATAGTACCAGTACACAACAGACTTGACAATGCTTAAGTTAATATATTTTGTTATTTGTTTTAATTCTGTATTCGCATATTTCACAATACCAGGAAGATGTCCAGATAATGTTGTATTGAAAGAAAATTTTAAATTGGCTGAGGTACGTTTTGGTTTTTATTGACCTTATAGACTAGGGAATAGGAGAATAGTTCCTGTCACCTAAGTTAATGGCCTAAGTTAGTGGCCTAAGTTAGTGGCCTAAGTTAGTGGCCTAAGTAAGTGGCCTAAGTTAGTGGCCTAAGCTAGTAGCGGTCGAGGAGGAGCTCCGTGAGGTTTTAATGAGTAGGTCGGTCTACTATCTGCCAGCTTAGGGATCCCATATAACCCGTCCGAGTCTAACGGACGGGAATTCATAAAAAGATCTCTCCAACTCCTTCCTACCCAGTAGGCAACCCAGTAGCATTTGTGGGGGGGTCATGCATTCTTGCAAGTCATTGAGGCTGTGGGTACTCTGGAAGAAATTCCGGAACACCCTAAAGACGTCGGCCTGTAGTTGGCGGGCCGTCTACCGAGGTGTCCTAGTGGCATGCGCTAGCAATCCAGTGATATCTTCCTCCATGTTCGTGGAGAGGCTGAGGAGTATTTAGTTCGCTGAGACCCACAGTACAGGCAGACCGACTTTTAGAGCAGATTAGAAAACTCAGCATTTTGTTACAACAAAAGCTATCAGACGTCTTCAAGGAAAGCAGGCTTGACTGTTTCTAAGCTGATATATTTATATTATTAGTAGTATTTCAACACATTTTCAATTCCATTACTTATAGATATGATGCTTGTAAAGATGTTTATCATCTTGTAAAATGAAGTATGAGTGACATTTCACTTTTTTTAGGCCTAATTAATTTTATTACATTAAGTGATATAAGTATGGGAATATATTTTAGTATTATTATATTCATGCTATCAGGGTATGCACATCGTCTAACCGTATGCGGTTACTGTAAATGTATTGTGTACTTAAATTATCTTCATTTGTCCATTCTAGTCTCTCTATCTAAGCGAAAACGTAGAGTTGATTTCCGCCACTCAATACGGAATGCCGCGGGTCAAGGAACAATGGAGAACAGAATACTTTGAAACTAGGTTCCCTCTGATGCGTAAACCTGCAATATTTTCTATAGTATTTTTATAGCTTCACGCTGTATCCCGCAAGTAACTGGGTAGGCAGCGGTAACCTGAAAACCAAGTGATAAGGCACTTCGTTCTATTAAAATTTTCATTTCTGAATAGCGCAACTCAACGCCGAGCTTTACCAAGTTACCAGAGCGAAGAAATGAAAATACTAATTATTAATTATTATAAATATTTAACATATTCATTTTCTGTCTTCCTAACCTTACCCACAACCTGTCGCATTTCCAGTCGCACGTTTGTGCCTCTGCGCCACGATAAGCCTATATATTATATAATTATAGAAAGAAGTCACAAAGAAAGAGAATAAGAAAATTTGATTTCATTCCATTTTCCAGTTCTATGGCAAATGGTACCAAGCCTTCCACTACTCCAGCGACGGTCAGCGGTTAAATAATTGTTCGACAATCGAGCTGATAACCAAGCCTTCAGGAATTTACCTCAACCAGTCACGAGTGGATCTCGGCCTCTTCCATCGATTCAGTGTCGGCAAGATCGAAATACCTTCGAGCATCGAAGATGCGTCAAAGTTGGGTCTTACGTATGCTTACAAAAATGCCCCTAGACGAAGTAAGTTTTTAAAATTTCTATAAATGTTTATACAATTTTATTTTAAGTTTTTTGGATTATTAATTACATATTTAGTTATTTTTCCTTATTTTTCCACTTTTTTTATAATATTTACTTGCCTTTGTCTCTATCTATAGATTCATTTAAGATGCAGTTCTAGTGATCTGATTTGGTTGGAAATTCGCACATTTGACCGGATCCGACTCCAACATAATTTTTCATAGCTTAAACTTGGCATACTTACCAGAATGATCAGGACAAGAACAAGAAATTGACACAAAGCGTGTTTGTTATAGCTTACTATTAAGCTTAATTTGTTTTATAATTATTAATATCATCTTGTACTTTTCAGTAAAAATTCGCAAGTATCCCTTCCACGTTCTTGCCACAAACTACAATTACTTTGCCACAGTATATACCTGTCAGTACAGTGAATTAATAAATAAGCATTACAGTAAGTATTTTTTTTTCATTTAACAAATTATGCATGTTGTGGCGCAGAGGCACAAGCGTTCGACTGCAAACGCGACAGGTTGTGGGTTCGTTTCCCACTTCAGGAAAATATTTTTTTAAAAAATAATATTTAGTATTTTCATTTCCTTATTACTCAACACTCAATGCCTCAATCCGGCGGAAAGTAGGGAACGGAATTGTTGAAAGAGAACAGAGTGTCTTAACACTAGGTTCTCAGATTCCCTCTGCCTACCCGGCTATATGCGGGACATAGCGGGAAAGAAAAACAAATTCACTGATATGTTTTATTTAACAGGACTTTCCCCATTTTCTGGGTAATATTTTAGTACAATGGTCACATTTTGGTAGATATTCTCATTTCACTTTCTTCTTCAGACTATAATGATCATAGTTAACAAAAACAAGCAAAGTTTTCGATTAAAATAAATATGGAAATGTAATATTTACGTTTATTTTACAAAAATATTTATTAAATGTCTATTTGTTATATAAGGGAATTATTATTTTAAAATTATTCGTTAAATATTATAAGAAAAGAACGCCTGCCGTGACGCAGAGGCACAAGCATGCGACTGGAAATGTGACAGGTTTTGGGTTCGATTCCCACTCCAGGAAATGGAAATTTTCATTTATTGGGTTTGGTAACAAGGCAAAGCGCAGCGTTGAATTCCGCCACTCAGCACGCCTAAATTCGGTGGAAAGTGGAGAACGGAGTATCTTAACACTAGGTTCCCTCTGTCTACCTTGCTATATGCGGGTTACAGCGTGAAGTTAAAAAAAAATATTGAAAATATTATAAGATTCTAATAAAAATATATTTTTAATTTAATTCCAGTTTATGTATGGATATTATCAAGAAATCCAACTTTGAATGCTGTCTCAAAAGAACTCGCACTGAAACCTCTTCAGCAAATTGGAGTAGATCCTCAAAAACTGATACAAGAAGATAGAAGTAAATGTAACCCAAAATACTATGAAGATTTTCAAATAGAACCTACTACCTTTAGATTTGCTGTACCCGTTTAGGATTGATTACGCAAAAATAATAGACCTTTTTACAGATTTTTAATTTTTCTTTGTATTTTGCCAGTATATTTATGCATTTTGTTTGTAACATTTCTACAATTTATGAAATAAAAAAATATTGTAATGGATTATTCGTCTAAAATAACTTGTTAATATAATAATTACGATTTTAAGAAAAAACAAAACCGACTGTAACATTATTACGAATAACTCACAAACTACTCGGCAGGTCCTGACTAAATTTAATTTAGCTATACTAGAATGAGAAACACTAGTGATAATATAACAGAATTATAATCAAAATAGGTTTACCCAGTAATAATACGGAAACACACAAAAAATACAGGCACTATGAGAACCTCCTCCTTTTTTTAAGCCAGTTAAAAAAAATCTTTATTTTTTTTTTGCTTTAGAGAGTATATACTCGGATATATTGAGTCGTGTCGTGGCGCAGAGGCACAACGTGCGATTGTAAAGCGACAGGTTGTGGGTTCGATTCTCACTCCAGGAAATGACATATTTTCATTTTCTGGGTTTGGTAACAAGGCGTTGAGTTCCGCCACTCAACACGCAGTGCCTCAATTCAGCGGAAAGTGGGGAACGGAACTGTTGAAAGAGAATGGATTGTCTTAACACTAGGTTCTCTGGTTCCCTCTGCCCTGCTATATGCGGGATAAAGCGTGTAAGCGCGTAAAGTTAAAAAAAAAGAATAAAAAATTGAGTATACAATTTGTATGTAACATGATGATATTTTAAAAAAGATGTTGTTATGGACTGTCTAAAATCATTTCTTAATCTATATATAAATACGTGAAGTAAAAACTTTGGATACCTTTTTACAAAAATTACGCGGGCGAAGGAGCATGAAACTTGGCACACTTATAGTTTATATAGAGAAGGAGTGCAGAATGCTAATATTTAGCAAAATAAATGTTACATACACTACCATGGTTCGATATATATGTTTATATAAAGTGACATATACGTCACTACCCAATGCGTTATTAATGCATTTACGGGGACACTAGTAAAATAAAATACGTTAAAACATATAATTTTTTTAACTAATAAATTACCTAAATATATAATACAATTTTTTTCCCTTATTAATCCATAATTAATTATTATTAATTTACATTTAAATAAAGGACTTAGTAAGATAAACACGTGCGGCGTTGGGTTGCGCGACTTAATACGCAATATCTTGAATTAGGACAGAAAGCGGCGAACGAAGCTCTTGTAATTAGATTTTCTTTGACTACCATGCTATGCGGGATTAATATGGTGGTTAAGCTAACTCAACGCCGTCAGTCGTGGCGCAAAGGCAAGTAAACGCGATTAGTTGTGGGTTCGATTTCCACTCCAGGAAATGGAATTTTTCATTTCCTAGGTTTGGTAACAAGGCAAAGCGCGGTGTTGAGTTCCACCACTCAGCACGCAATGCCTCAATTCGGCGGATAGTGGGGAACGGAGTGTCTTAAAACTAGGGTCTCAGGTTCCCTCATACCTGCTATATGCGGGATACAGTGTGAAGCTATGTATGTATGTATTAATATTTAATATTTTCATTTCTTCAGTCTGGTTACAAAGCAAAGCGCGTTGAGTTCCACCACTCAGCACGCAATGCCTCAATTCGGGGGAAAGTGGGGAACGGAAATTTTAAGAGAACTGTTTTAACAGGTTCTCAGGTTCCCCCTACCTATCCTGATAAGTGCAGATTACAGTGTGAAGCTAAAAAACATTGCTCATAATGTAGAATATCAAACCAGCGACTGTATTTAAAAGTACATATATTTCTAATGAATTTTGTTCACTATCGAGTCGAATGACGAGTAGTTTTTGAATTATTCGTAATAATTTTTTTTTTCAAGTCGGCTTTCTTTTGTATGTTAAAATGTTTGTTATCTAGTCTATATTCTATAAATAGAATGCAAAAATGACATGAATTTGCAAAAAAATATTGTAATTGCCAATTAGTGTAAAAAGTTTTTAAGTGAAAAATGGTTTTGATAAAATCTTATCTCCTTATCGATATTAAATTTGAATTTTAGCATTATGTTATTCTTATTTAATCGGTACTTTAAAGTAATTGAATTACTATGTGGCTATATCGAATTTGGTGTAATTAGGGCGTGCCAGATTATATAGATTACAGGTGGAAGTAAATCAAATTTCAATATAGTAACAGTTACACTACATGATAATTATAATTTTTATGATAAAAAAACGCCTTTTCGCCTGTCGTGGCGCAGAGGCACGAGCGAGCGACTATAAACGAGACAGGTTGTGGCTTCGATTCCCACTCCAGGGAATGTTAGTATTTTCATTTTCTAGGTTTGGTAACAAGGCAAAAAGCGCGGCGTTGAGTTCCGCCACTCCACACGTAACGCCTCAATTCGGCGGAAAGAGGGGAACGGAATTGTTATAAGAGAACGGAGTGTCTTAACACTAGGTTCTCTGGTTCCCTCTGCCTACCCTGTTATGCGGGATACAGCGTGAAGTTAAAAAAAAAAAACAATCATTTTGAAGCTCTTACAAATTGTATATTTTTGAGAAATCCAAAATATTCTTTTGGGAACTTCAAATTCAATTATATTCTTCATCTTCATCATATACATTTTAAATTACCGTGGCGCAGTGGGACAGCGTCTGACGTTTGTTGTGGGTTCGATTCCCACTCGGGGGAAAGATAATATTTAAATTATTTTAATTTCTCTGCTGTCTGTCAGTATCGAATTCGGCCGGAAAACGAGGAACGGAGTGCTTGACACTAGGTTAATTCTAAGTACTCTGCGGGATAAAGCATGAAGCTGTAAAAAAATATATGTTCTGTATACTTATTAAAAAAACTTCAAAGTAATTTAGTTATAAATTTATTTATCTTTATAAAAAAAATGAATGAGAAAAACTAACGATTTTTACCCCACTTCAAGAAAGGAAGTACCTACCTCTTTTCACTGGGTGAACCAATTTTGATAATCCTTTTCTTTATATAATAGCTAATGTTTCTAATGAGGTCTCATTTAAATTTAGTTAAGATCTGATGATTAGTTTTTGAGTTATCCGTAATACTTTTACTTTTTAGTGCATATTATTTGAAGTCTGTTTTCATTTTTTACTAAAATCTTAATGTGGTTTATTCCTCTTCTAAAGTACTATTATGATAATCTGCATTAACATGCGCGGACCAGTGATATGTGCAGTGCTTCTCGTCGTGTTTGACAGTATCCAAATAAAGGACGCTGCTGGAGGGTAGCGAGTTCACTTCCTGGTACGCCTTGTCTAATATATCAGGTTCTAAGGTGTTGTTCCTTGATAAAATCCAAGCCATGACTGAAAAAAATACAAAATTATTGAATATTTTTAATCAATTTAATAAACTATTGATGCTAAAATGAAATCATAAAAAAAATAACGTTCCTTTATCTTTCTTTTTTTTATTTCTGGAAAATTATACAGGTCTTTAATCTCTGGAGATTACGCCAGAACCATCGTATCATAAAATAGCTTATGTCCTATTTACATAGCTTGTTGAACACTCACATTACATCAAATACTAATTTAGCTTTTCTTCTTTCTACAGGATTAGCAAGAATGCTATGAAATCCACCCACATCTTTTAGATTTAAATTATTTTTTTCTATTAAAGAATTTCACAAGGCTTCGCCTTGTACATTTCACTGAAATATGTTACACATCTTCCTTTATCTTTAAGATTTACTTAAATACACATTTTTACTTATCTTACCAGAGCTAGGAAATGAAAATAATTTAAATACAATCATTCCCCGAAATTCAAATACATAACAAAACACTTTTACAGTCAGATGCTGTCCGTCTGTCTGTCTGTCCACTGCGCCTAAATGGCCTCGAAAAATATGTAAAAATAAATTATATTTTATATTGTGAAACTCCTTAGCAATCCATAGATTCACCCTGCGGATGCCGAGGTCATCGCGATGCAGATAGACAACCCAAGTGTAGGTTTTAGAGTAAGTAAGTAAAAAAATTATGTCGGAACACACACTGCTTCCAATAATAATAATAACAATATAGAAAAATACAACAAGAAAACACAACAAGTACTATTATTGGCATGAGTTACAAAGCTCAAACAGTACCAACGGTTGTTTTCAGTGACTGCCTTACAAAAGTCATACGCATTTTAAAGGGGCCCCTCAAAGGGGCATATTAATATTCACCTCCAGTAACCGCGCTTCTCTCTCTACCTAACCATATTTGAAAAGATCCAACTAGTGCCGCCTTCGAAATTCGTACAAAAAATGAACTGATGATGGTTCCAGAAAATATATTTTGCAATACTGACCGTATTTTAAATTTAACGCCTTATTAACTCTGCAGCCATACACAACTGCATAGTTTGTGTAGTCTGTTGTTATTATAGATAGAGGTATTCCAATTGGATCTGAAAAATATAATTGATTTAATAATTATTAATATATATATTTTCTTTGTTAATTTATTCTTGTATGCTAATCAGGGAAGTCACTAGCTCCTATAACACAGTGTATACTTATTTTAGGAGTTAGTAGCCCTTAAATGTCATATTTATTATGGTCAATAAAGAATTTGTTATTATTATATATTTATATAGCCGCCTTAGATTCGGCCGAGAGATTCGTTTAGATAGATATGTAGAATTTCAATAGAATTATAGCATGAAGAACTTTCAAAAAAGGTCTTCCATTCGACTCTTTAACTTTTTACTGTGCGAAGCAATTTTGGTATATATTTTTTTTATATCATACCAAGTGCTTCTGTTGTGGTCGCATTTCAATTATGTAAAGATCTGACGGGTAGGTTCTGAGTTATCCGTAAAAAAATAACTTTTCAGGACATTTTATTTGAAGACGGTTTTCTTTTTTTTTTCAAAATCTTAATTATTTTTAAAACAGAGAGAATATAGAAGAAAAATCTGACCTATATTATTTTCTGGTATTTCAAAAACGGCTTCATCTCCCGGTGTGTAAGTGCTATTTACATGTAAAATATACTGTATACCATCTTTTACGTATATGTGTTGGAATTGTATGGTTCTGCCGCATCGCTGGATGAGTTTGTATGAACAGTCACCGTCATCTTCGTACCATGATGGAAACCTTGCTATTTGGTACCATTTACCTAAAAACTGACGGGGAATTTAGATTAAATTGTGCGTGCAATTTACACTTTGTTTTAACTTCACGCTGTATCCCGCATATAGCAGGGTAGGCAGAGGAAACCTAGTGTTAAGACACTCCGTTCCCCACTTTCCGCCGAATTGAGGCATTGCGTGCTGAGTGGCTGAACTCAACGCCGCGCTGTGCTTTGTTACCAAGCCCCGGAAATGAAAAAAAATATTTCCTGGAGTGGGAATCGAACCCACAACCTGTCGCATTTAAAGTTGCACACTTGTGGCTCAGGCGTTACATCGAGTTTCAAATATCAACGATTCTTAAAAAGTTTCAAAAAAGATTTATGTATGTAGAGGATGTTAATATTCTGAAACGTTATATTCGATCCGGCTTGTCAAAGCACGGCGTTAGGTTCCGCTATCCAGCAATGTCTAAATTACAATACAATGTCTAAATTGTGTCTATTTTATATTTAAAATGGTAAAGAACACTCATCTTAACAAATAATCTTCTCCAAGTATTTTTCCTACCAAACTTATTTTCTACTATAGTATGGTAATCGGTTAGACTTTACGTCGTCTGTATGTAAAAAGTACATACTTAGATTTTCTCTGTTTATTCCGCAAAAATATGAAATGTAAAGTAGGCATGATATTTGGTATTGGGTAAATTGGTGATGTTTACCATTAATCTTTTAGATTAGATCTAGCCTTATCTAACAGGTATTTAAACTATTTATATACAAACAAAAGAGCTTGAACGATAGCTAATATTATGATAAATATGGTAGGCAGAGAAGCTAGTGCTGAGCGGCGGAGCTTAACGCCACGTTTTGTCTTACCAGAGCTGGGAATTGAAAATGATTTTTATATAAACATTTCCCCAAAAGGGAATCGAACACACTACCATTGCGTTTCCAGTCAGGTGACGTCCCACTGCGCTACGATGGCCTCCAGTAGTGGTTTTTCTTATTTATTAATAAATATTCCATAAATATATTATATTTAAAAACATTTTTGGAAAAAGTATAAAGATTTGGATACAGCGGGATTCGTACCCGCGCCTCTTGGAAAACGTTCGTGCTCTGACCACTAAACCATGCATTCTTATACAACTGTATTGAAATTCGTATATGTTTATTACAAATTATTTTTGTCCTTAGCATCTCTGAAGATAAATTTCAGCTACTTTTTTCGTATCGTAACTGCTTTAGCATGTTATTTATGACAAAAATATTTCCTACCTTTTCCAATTCAAAATATTTCATAGTTTCTACATCTTTACAAATACCAAATAACAACACTTGTCCTTCACTAACACTTTGTAAACTTAAAACAGTTATTAATAAAATATATTGATACATTATTACTGATACTTAAAACAAATCTATTGACACTAAGAAAAATATTTTTTCTGGCGTCATTTATCTTATCTGTGTCTTGAGATTCGAAAGACGGTTATCTCTTAAAAAAAATGTTTGTAATCCAATACATTGACTTCTAGTTGCATAGATGTAACATTGAAATTATTTTGGTGAAAAGAACACATTACCCTCTTTTGTGTCGCGCAGTCGGGTAAAAAAGAAAATCGACATATGATAAAAAGTAAAATTTATAAAAATAATTCAAAACTCTACCATATCTTTCTACACTCCTTTTTTAAAGTCAGTTAAAATTGTCCATATGGTTAAGTATAATCAATTAATATTCAAAAATTGTATGTGCAAGTCGATTTATTAACTTATCCACGCTTGCTACTGCTCTACGTGAGATATTTTTTTCATTCTTATTGTTGGGAACATATGTATATATAATTTTTTTTTCTATTTTTTTTTAACTTCACGCTGTATCCCGCATATAGCAGAGTAGGCAGAGGGAACCTGAGAACCTAGTGTTAAGACACTCCGTTCTCTTTCAACAATTCTTTTCCCACTTCCCGCCGAATTGAGGCATTGCGTGCTGAGTGGCGGACCTCAACGCCGCACTTTGCCTTGTTACCAAACCCAGAAAATGAAAAGACTAACATTTCCTGGAGTAGGAATCGAACCCACAACCTGTCGCGTTTACAGTCACACGCTTGTGCCTCTGCGCCACGACAGGCGCAAAAAATATATACATATATGGTATATTTAAAATTTTATTACACTTTCCATTTTAATTTTCTATTTTTACTGCAAATTGTTCACAGCAGTTGTAACTATCATAAAAGTACTACACTAAAAATTCTTATGTTCAATAGTTCTAGCATCTTCATTTCAATACATTTAATCAAATGTTGTACCAGAAATTGATTTTTTACTAACAAAAGTCAACATTACTTGAACTGCACTGAGGCAGGAGATCTAATTATTTTTTTAATTTAAAAAAAAACGCTAAGTACTCAAATCAAATTACTTGCCACTAAATACGGAAGTGTCATCGATTTCCGGTACAATGTTATAAAAATGTTTACTTTTTGCTTTTCGTTGTAGTAGTTTCGTATCAACAAGTGTGTTGAGTTCTAAAATTTGAATATTTTTTTTTTGATAATAACTGAAACTATATTTTTAAAACATACATATAGAAGAATATTTTTAAAATATTTTTGAATAATAAAATTATCAAAAATGTTACCATATATGGTATTAGTTTTGTTCGTTTATGAAGTTAATTCTCAGAGTACTGCTAGTAGTTGTACTATGGTTAACTCTACTATCTTGGATTTGCCGAAAGTAAGTGGTTAACTTTTTTATTGTAACTATAATTGTATAAAGCGGGGCGTTGAGTTCCACCACTCAACACGCAATGCCTCAATTTGGCGGAAAGTAGGGAACGGAATTGTTGTAAGAGAACGGAGTGTCTCAACACTAGGTTCTTAGGTTCCCTCTGCCCACCCTGCTATATGTGGGATACAGCGTGAAGTTAAAAAAATAATTGTATAAAGTGAATTTCCTAGTTTTTAACCAATTTTATAAAAGGAGGAGGTTTTCTACTTGATTGTATTTTTTTTTGTGTGTGTTACCGCATAAGCTTTTACTGCGTGAGCCAATTTTGATGATTCTTTTTTATATGATAGCTAGTAGAAGAATCAGTGGTGAAGTGTCCATATAACACGATTTCCACCGGCTTACTTTTGGTAAACTACAAATTAGCGGCAGATTTACTAGCAGATTAGGAATACAAAAAAGAAGTTCAACAAAAATTTGGATGTAAAAAAAGGTTTTTAGATACCTACCCTACCGAACTTATATTATACCGGCTTACCTATGTGTACCGGTATCCCTAAGTATACCGGCTTAACTTTAAAAAATGTTCACTCCTCGCCAATGATAGGTATCAGAAATGAAGTAATAGTAGTTGTAGACTAAGAAACATAGATACTGAGACACTGAGATATTTTAATAGCTATTATCTATGTTAAGTCCAAAAGTTTATAAAGATGTATGGATAAATGTTAGTCTTTCAGGTAAAATCTACTGAAACAATATATAATTACTAACATAGTTACTAACAATTAATTAATTACTAACATCAGAATATCACGTATACAACAATTAATTACGAAATATAAAAATATTGAGTAATTTGGTCATGATGTAAGGATAAGTATCTAATATTTATTTATTTTTTTTCGTCCTCCGTCTGGCTCGCGACCACTATCATGTCAAAGACGAACCGCCAAATATCTTATGATGTGTTCCGGTTCGATGGCATGTAAGCCAGGTTTTCCCATTCCCACCCATCCTTTCCCCAAAATGTGGTGGTTCCGAGAACGGAATACTACATTGTCCTCTTCTTCCATCTGTATCCTCTAGGTTGGCAACGCATCTACAACATCTCTGGTGTTGTAGATGTTCATGGGCGAAGGTATCCACTGACCATCAGGTGGTCCTTCTGCTCGTTTGCCATCCGTTATCCATAAAAAAAAAAAAAATATTCCAATAAAGAAAATAATTAAAAGAACAGAATCATCAAAATTGGTTCACCCAATACAAAATAATGTGGCAACACACATTAAAAGAATATATTAGAATTCTTCTACTTTTCTTTTGTTACCTCCTTTTTTTGAAGTCAGCTAACTAACAGCTTCTTGTCAACAGCTCGATGGTAGGTGGTACTTTGCAGCAGTGGCCACGAACATCGACAAACAAGTGGACTGCGCTATGGTGGACTTCAGTCATAAAACTAACAATACAACGGACATCTCTGTTACTTGGGTTGTTAACAATACAGCTAGTTTCAATAATGGTTCTGTTTTCCTGACAGATTTACCGAATGGCGGTGATTTACTTATTGTTAAATATAAAGGTATTATTTATACATACATACATACATAGCTTCACGCTGTATCCCGCATATAGCAGGGTAGGTAGGGAACCTAGTGTTAAGACACTCCGCTCCCCACTTTCCGCCGAATTGAGGCATTGCGTGCTGAGTGGCGTAAATCAACGCCGCGCTTTGCCTTCTTATCAAACCCAAGAAATGAAAAATTCCATTTCCTGGAGTGGGAATCGAACCTACAACCTGTTGCGTTTACAGTAGCACGTTTGTGTGCCACGACAGGCGTTGATTATTTATATTCATAGAAAAGTAGACAAAGATAATCTTTTGGAATTCCACGCATTTTCTTTCCAATTTTGTTATTGTATCGTTATCGAAAGAATTTGTATGGGAATCGAAAAGCACACCTACCGTGCGTAAGAGGAACTAAAGTTTTCCCATCCAAAATGCTTTCGATAACGATACGAATACTTTGTCGCAAGTTTTCATGCTTGCCCTAATAGTCGTGCTTTGTAACGGAACTCGCTTTTTTTTTTAAATAAACACTTCTTTAGCGTCATTATGCACTTAAAGTGTTAATTACACACTTGGGTAACGAAAAACACTATTTTCTTGTCCAAATTTGTCTCCCTAGAGCAAATGAAAATAAATTGTTTTTTTTTTTTAACTTCACGCTGTATCCCGCATATAGCAGGGTAGGCAGAGCGAACCAGAGAACCTAGTGTTAAGACACTCCATTCTCTTTCAAAAATTTCGTTCCCCATTTTTCGCCGAATTGAGGCATTGCGTGTTTAGTGGCGGAACTCAACGCCACGCTTTGCCTTGTTACCAAACCCAAGAAATGAAAATCACAACCTATCGCGTTTACAGTCGCACGCTTGTGCCTCTGCGCCACGATAGGCGTTCAATCTTAACAATAATTGAATCATAGGATTTAATGTAATGATGAATCTGCAATCGTTGTGTTTACATTTGGACACTGTTCTGCTCATTATGATGCCTTTGCTAATATAACGGGTGTCCCAAAATTAACGCAAGATTTCACTTTGCCGCCATTTGTGCAGTGAAGTGTTGGCAACCCTGAAAAAAAAGCAATTTGACAGCTAACAGTATAGGGTTATTAAAAATGGAGCGTTACACGATAGAACAACGTGTCTTCATTATTAAAGATTCTATGTACTTTATGAGTCAAAAAATGGCATTTTCTATTTAATTCAAATCTTGCGTTAATTTTGGGACACCCTATATTTTTGTTTGTTACAAATATTATATTATAAAAATGTTCAGATATTTATGATTATTATATTATTAAAAAGACCCCAGTGATAAATAATAATCATGATTTTTTCGCATCGCAGTATATGATTGATGAAAATTACGTATTAGGTAGCGGAACTTAACGCCACATTAAGATAACCAGACGGAGGTGACTAAATTACCAAAATATATATATAAAATATTTCATGTAACCTGTCGCCTGTTGTGGTGCAGTGTCACACTGACTCTGAGCGTGGGAATTGTTTTATTTCCTGACCTACTGAGCGTGCGACTGTAAACGCGACAGTTTGTGGGTTCGATTCCCACTTTAGGAAATGTAAGAATTTGATATTTTCATGTCCTGGGTTTGATAACAAGGCAAAGCGCGGCGTTGAATTTCGGCACTCAGCACGCAATGCCTTAATTTGACGGAAAGTGGGGAACGGATTGTCTTAACACTAGGTTCTCAGGTTTCCTTTGCCTACCCTGCTACATACGGGATACAGCGTGAAGCATAAAAAAAGTCCTATAAACCTATGACATCTTTAACCAAGTGCCAGGTATCAAAAAAATGATCCGCCTCCAATAATGTCAACGTTCAAACTGTTTTTCTTAATTTCAGATAATCGTACCGTAAATTATTCAGTGCTAGGTGTAGATTACGAGCACTATGTTACTTTGTATGCTTGTACTGACAATGTAGATGGAAGTATCACATGTGAGTATTCACTAAAAAGATAACATTTTTTCTGTTTAATGGCCTGATTTTGTGATGACAGGCGCAGTAAATTTTGAAGAATATTATGACCTGATGAAACACTAGTATATATAGATGACAGACTGATCTGGTTCAAACACAAAACAAACAAAAAATAACATTATCCAATTAACTCTGCCTCATTAATGACGTCTCTGGTCATTTATCATTTAAATGATAAATGGGTAAAGAGGTTTTGGTGAATCAGTTCTAATTTTAAAATATCACGGAGCCGAAATTTTATAGAATCTTTGAGTGTAGTATTATAAATTTTAGCCTTTCGTTGACGCGTTAACAACGCGTTGTCTCCGGCAATGTATGTATATGTCACTTTATATAAACATGGATGACAAACCATGGTAGTGTGTGTAACATTTATTTTATTAATTTAATATACTTTGTATGCATTATTTAAAAAATATAATCATTCTGCACTTCTTCTCTATATAAGTATAAGTATAATTTTCAGCTCCTCCGCCCAAGCGTATTTTTTTAAAAAGAGGTACAAAGCTTTCTAATGTATTTATGTATAAAAATATTAAAACCACTCTTATCATTTCAGCTACAAAAAGTTATTCAACATGGACAGAAGTGTAAAAATAATTTATGTAGATAACTTCGTGATGTACAATATTTGTCTTACTTATTATTTTAATACAAGTTGTATTCGTTTACGAGAATCCAAAAAACCTTGATTATTTTTTGGGCACGCATAGGATTGATGGGGACATCAGTATTTTTTAGGTCATAGTGTACCTAAAGTATCTATCAAATTTCAGCTCCGTGAGATATTTTTATAATTAGAAATGATTAAAAATAGAAAGTATTTAATATTTGAAATCTTGGGTTTTTTAAATATATATTTTTTAACTTTCACGCTGCAATTTATTTAACGCTGTATTTTTTTAACGCACTATCCTGCATATAGCGGTAGGCAAAGGGAATCAGATAACCTAGTGTTAAGATTACTCCATTCTCTTCAACATTTCCGTTCCCACTTCCGCCAAATTGAGGCATTGTGTGTTGAGTGGCGGAACTTAACGCTGCTTTGCCTCGGTTACTTCTAAACCCAAGAAATGAAAATACACAACATGCTAACTACACAACCTGTCGCGTTTACAGTCGCACGCTTGCTTTCCTCTGCGCCACGACAGGCTTTAAATATTTCTTGGTACTGTAAAGTCTATTAAATGAAACTAATTTAACCGATTAATCACGCAGCAGCTTCCAGACAGAGTGGTGATCAGTAGACTCACAGGTAGTTCAGCACCTGTGAGTCTACCTGTCACAGTAGGGTCTACCTGTGACCACGGACTACTGCAGAGTATTAGAAACGCCGGGTTTCAAAAATGTATTTTCGAATACTAAAATATATCTGATTAATCCTGGTTAAATTAGTTTCATTTAATATGTGTAATAATCACGAAAACCAAAGAGCTCATTATCGTAAAGTCGGTATAACACTTTAACAATCGAAATGATTATATTCACTGGACTATATATCGGAATGTTCCTAAAGTTTTTAACAAACATTTCTAGACATAAAAACCAAATATTTTATACCTAAACAGCCGTTATAAGTAAATCATATTGTTTTTCAATTCAGTGCAGTTGACCTTCAATAGAGCGTGACGTTGATCTTTGTTATATTAATTTCCGGTTCCATATCCAAAGGAAGAGACTGCAATAGACCTTTATTATTCTCATACCTATATTATGGACATGTGGGTAACGCCTGTCGTGGCGACAGGTTGTGGGTTCGATTCCCACTCCAGGAAATGTAAAAGTTTAGTATTTTCATTTTCCTGGTTTTTCATTTTGTTACCAAGGGAAAGCGCGGTGTTGAGTTCCGTCACCAGCACACAATGCATCAATTCAGCGGAAAGTGGGGAATGGAGTGTCTTAACACTAGGTTCTCAGGTTCCCTCTGCATACCCTGCAGAAAATAGAAAATATTCTGGAAAATAGTCTAGTGATATATTACTCTTTCCTATATTGCATCTATGTATTAATACATGAAGCAAAAACTGTATATTCCTTTTTATGAAAATTACGCGGATGGAGGAGCATGAAACTTGGCACACTTATAGTTTATATAGAGAAGGAGTGCACAATGATAAAATATTTTTAAAATAATGCATAAAAAATATATTAAATTAATAAAATAAACGTTACACACACTGCCATTGTTTGACATCCATGTTTGTATAAAGTGACACATACGTTGCTAGGCAACGCGTTGTTAACGCGTCGACGGGTACACTAGTATTATAATGAGATTATTGTTATATTGTATGTTCTTTTTAATTAGATATCGAGAAGGATATGATTTTATCAGAAGCAGTTACACTTTTTACCTAAAACCTTACTTAACACTAATTACTGGAAAAATATTTTTTTTTGTTAAATTATGACATTTTTGGATTTTATTTATAGAACTCATTAAACTGCCGCAAGTATATTTAAAACTTGAACAGAAAATAACTTTTTAAGGAATAAAATTCAATTAAAATTAAATTATTACGAATAATAAAAAAAAAATACTTGTTACATTTAAATTATTTTAAAAGGACCGCATCAGAAGTATTAACTATCATATAAAAAAAGAATCACCAAAATTGGTTCACCCTCTAAAATGTAAAGCGGTAACACATAAAAATATCGTCGAATTGAGATCCTCCTCCTGTTTTGGAGTCAGTTAAAAAGTCGTATGACATGAATTTAAATAACAAGTGTCCCCGTAAATGCGTTAATAACGCATAGCGTAGTGACGTATATGTCACTTTATATAAACATGGATGTCAAATCATGGTAGTGTGTGTAACATTTATTTTATTAATTGAATATATTTTTATGTATTATTTTTAGAAAATATAATCATTGTCAACTCCTTCGTTATATAAACTATAAGTGTGCCGAGTTTCATGCTCCTCCGTCCGCGTAACTTTTCGTAAAAAGGGATCGAATGTTTTTCCTTTACGTATTTATATACCTACCTAACTTCACGCTTTATCCCTAGCGGGGTAGTCAGAGAGTACGGAGCGCCAAACGCTACAGTCCCTGCATACCTCTTTCGCCTCGTCCACAATCATTAGCTTCTTCATGCATGTCCTCCTGAGGGTCCTCATGCTTTTTACGTAACCTTCCTCCACTATCATTGATACTGTGTTCTTGAAGGTCAACCGAGGTCTCCCCCTATATAGTATACATAGATGTGTATATAAGCCAATATATTTTATAAGCATTCTTTCTAACTTACAGATGAGCTATGGAAGCTAACACGATCTCTTCATCTAAAAGCTACAGACGTCACGAAGTTAGATCAGGCTGTCCGACAATACGATTTGGAGAACACAACGTTTGCCTTTATCAAAAATTCGGAAGATTCGTGTAAGATTAACGCTGCGAACCATTTGAACCCCGCTACCTTGATGATGACGTCCGCTGCCAGCATTGCTATACTTCGACGGTTATTTTAAAGTAATTTTTAAATAGTAAATTGGACCATTTTTGTCTCAGTACAGAAATTTGTAAAAGAATTTAAGTTATTAACCGATTTCAAAAAAGAGTATGTTCCTATTTTCACTGTACTTTTTTGGATATTACCGCAAATCTTTATATGGTGATCCAATTTTGATGACTTTTTTATTTATGATAGCTTCTGATCTGATTGTTAAAATTTTTAAATTTAGTTAAAATCTGACGACTAGTTCTGGAGTTATTTTGGAATTTCCCTGTATCCAATTGGGGAGAAACATTAGAATAAATTGTTATTTAACCAACTATATATATTATGTCAAAAACTGTTATATATTAAGAAATTAAAATTTAGAAAATTTCGTACTCATGACGACTATACCTTAGATTTTTTAAATTCTTTGGATTATTGTTTTTGTTTATCAGCAATTAAAGATAATTATTTTATAATGCCTGTCGTGGCGCACAGGCACAAGCGTGCGATTGTAAATGCGACAGGTTGTGGATTCGATTTCCACTCCAGGATATGTTAGTGTTTTCATTTCCTGGGTTTGGTAACAAGGCAAAGCGCGGCATTGAGTTCCGCCACTCAACACGCAATGCCTCAATTCAGCGGAAACTGGGGAACGAAGTTGTTGTAAGAGAACGGAGTGTCTTAACACTAGGTTCTAAGGTTCCCTCTGCCTACCCTGCTGCATATGCGGGATGCAGCGTGAAGTTAAAAAAAAATAAAAAAGATAATTATAATATATTTCAATATTTTTAAGTTAAAAAATAATTTATTTATCACATAAGTGACCTCTTGTGGTTGCGTGACGAGACCCTTAGCACTTTAGAAACTTTAGCGTTCTGTTTTCGTAGATAATAAAAGCAAGGTAGTTCCTAAGACGTAATATAGATGGCGATGTAAATAAATTAAAAAAATAATATGTTGTTTCATTTAATTATGTTTTTAACTGACTTAAAAAAGCAGGAGGTTCTCAGTTTGACTGTATTTTTTATGTGTGTCAACGCAATTTTTTTTCTTGGCGATTTAAATAATTCTTTTTTTATATAATTTTTTAATGTGGTCCCATTTAAGTTTAGGTACGATCTTAAGAATTTAGTTCTTGAGTAATTCGTAATAATAATGCTTTTTAGTGCATTTTCTTTGAAGTCCTATTCCATTTTTTAAAATCTTAATCAACTTATCTCACATCACGTTCAAACTATCCTATGTGTCGCTCTAGCCTATCATAATGTCAACACATTTTCAAATCTATCCAGTAATTATTAGTAATTAAAGAATATGCATATTTCGATTTTTTGGTTTTCCTTCGAGAACTGCATAGAAAACCAATGCAAAATGGTAAAAGTATCTGTAACTACATAATAGTTTCATTAATTTTTATTTAGTAATTTTTGATAACTATAAAGTGTCCCAAAATTAACGCAAGATTTGAATTAAATAGAAAATGCCATTTTAGTCTTTTAATAACGAATGAATAATGAATATAATAGCAAATGGCGGCAAAGTCAAATCTTGCGTTAATTTTGGGACACCCTTTAGTATCAAGACATCACAGTCAAGAGGACTGTCCGTTCTTCGCTTTTCCCAGCCTATTTTGTCCTACTGCGCCATGAATGCTTCTACTTTTTTCGTTTATCAAATAATTGATTTAGTTCTTTCCTTTATGAACAAAATAAATATAGTGTTGAACCTAATCCCAGGTAAGTAATATTTAAATCTATGTGAAATGTAATATGGATTAATTTATTACTTATTTTATACTTAGGTATTTACGTTATTCTTTGACTTTGTTCTCAAAACGCATAATATTCACTGAGCCTAAAGGGAACCTAGTGTCAGGACACTCCGTACCCCGCTTTCTGCTATTCGAGACATTGCGTGTTAGCGGAATTCAACGCTGCGTTTTGCCTTACTGGAGAAATAAAAATAGTTTAAATAATCAATTCCTCAAGTGGGAATGGAACCCACAATCAAACGCATCTATAGTAAGACACTTACACCTTATCACTAATTTAAATGTAATAAAATTTCCAATATATTCCAAAAAATGATGATCAATCCAAAGAAATTTCAACCCAATCGAAAGATACCGGTACTTATTATGATTACCGCAAGTGTTTACAACTTTCAGAGTTGGATCCTTGACTTTTACGGCAGTTTTTACACCCGCGAACGGCAAGTTGAGTACCGTTGGCGCAAACCAACAAATTTACTTCAAATCTTGGAAAAATAACAAAAAAATATATAGAACCTTATGTTTATGGAAATATGGTATATATTATAAATATAATATTTTCCTATCGGTAACAGTATTGGTATTGTAGACGAGTTGATTACAGTAATGCCCGAAGGTAAAATAGTGGCAAGGAGTTTTCTTTGGCGGTTTGTGAGAGGATAGACGATATGTGAAGTCGGTAAGTGTTCTAACAAATTAGATACAGTTTACGTTTAGATAGTTGCTGCGTGGTTATTTTTGGTTTAAGAATAGAATTTTTAGTTCACAGCGAGGCAAAGGGTCCGTATAACATGATTCCCATCGGTTTACCTTTAGTAAATTATCTATACATATATATATATATATATATATATATATATATATATAAGCAAAAACTTTGGACCCCTTTTTACGGAGGAACATGAAACTTGGCACACTTATAGTTTATATAGCGAAGGAGTGCAAAATGATAGTATATTTTTAAAATAATACATAAAAAATATATAAAATTAATAAAATAAATGTTACACACACTACCATGGTTTACCAACGCGTTGTTAACGCGTCAACGGGGACACTAGTTATAATATATTAGTTGCGGACATACTTGCATATTAGTAATAAATACTTCAAGTATGATGTTTAATCTTCTTTATTTTGTAACTATTTTTCCTTATCTCAACCAACAATGTTCCGTCTCCCTTTCAAAAGCCCGCCAACCTTTCCCTCCTTTTTCTATCTCTCCAAGACGTTCAGAAATGAACATAAATATTAATTATAGTATTAATTAAATAATCTAACATTAGGGATATTAAAAAGAACGAGGTCGAAAAAAATTTAGGACTGAGATTGCAAAAAAACAATCTCAACGAATACCACCAGCAAAATTTGAGAGTGAAATTGCAAAAAAACTGAACATCCTATACCGTCATCCATATATACCGGCTTACCTTTATGTACCGGTTTCCCTTACCACATTCGCGCCCTGCAATTTTAATACGTTTCTAATTCTGATTACGGCAAATGTAATGAAATTCTGAAGTTGCCGCAAACTTGTATCATCAAGGGGATGATAAAATTTATAAAACTTGTTTTGAAATATCAATGTTAAAAATATAAGTATTTGAAATGACGTGAATTCACGACAGCGGTCGCGAATGTGTTAATGTACCGGTTACCCTAAATCTACTGGCTTACCTTTTTATAACGCAGGATACAGCGTGAAGCTATGTATGTATATTTGTTACTCGGTAAATCCTAAATAGCGTTACGGAATTATATTGTCACTAGTCAGTGACTACTACTAAAACCTTATATTGAAAATTAAGGAACTCTTAACAAAATAAAAAACGACTTCCAATGCACTGAAAAGTAAAATCATTATGAATAATTCTAAAACTGCTTGCAACAAAATTTAAATGGGACCACACCAGAAGCATCTAGCTATATAAAAAACAATAATCGAAATTGGTTTACCTAGTAAAAAGATATGCGTTAACTCGAACCTTCATTTTTAAAGTGTTCGAAACGTCGGGTTTCCAAAATTGTATTTTTGAATACCAAAATATACGCAATTAATCCAGTTAAAATAGTTAATTAGTTAGTTAGTTTAATATATGTAATAATCGCGAAAATCAAAGAGTGCATTACCTCCATTTTTATCAAAATCAAAAAAAATTGTTAATATCTGACGAGAAGTTTTTGAGTTATTCGTAATAATTTCAGTAACTTTTTAGTACATTTTCTTGCTTTCGTTTTTTGATTAAAATCTCAATTTAATTAGGTATATACTAACGTGAAAAATCCATGGTACGAATATACTTCTAGAACATTCATTAAAAATCAACTTGAGCTAAAAGCTTTTTAAGCACTACCTATTAAAATGCTATATTTAATTCAACAGATATATTGAAAATTATTTCAATAATTATTAGGTATGTGATACAAATAATTGTAGCCTGCAATGTCGTTTGGTTGGGTTTTAAAACGTAAACGCCTGTCGTGGCGCAGAGACACAAGCGAGCGACTGTAAATGTGACAGGTTGTGGGTTCTATTCCTACTCCAAAGTAAAAGTTTAGTATTTTCATTTCCTGGGTTTGGTAACAAGGCAAAACGCGGCGTTGAGTTCCGCCACTCAGCACGCAATGCCTCAATTCAGCGGAAAGTGGGGAACGGAGTGTCTTAACAATAGGTTCTCAGGTTTCCTCTGCCTACCCTGTTATATGCGGGATACGTGAAAATAAAACAAAAAAAATAATCCTCTTACTTATTTTGAAGTCGGTTAAAAAAGACACTAGAAAGATAAGATATATACACCTGAAAAGCCAAATTATTTATCACAAGCCAAATTACTTTTTGTTCCTTACAAAAACTACAATACGACGTAATGGAGGAAATGAAGCGAGAAACATTGCGGTCCGTAGAGGACAAAGGCATAAATTATTTGGTTACTTATTTAACACCAGCATGGTACAGTTAGAAAGTCTTGCTATGATTACTGGTTCTAATCCTGGTTAGGGGAATATTTATATTTAAAAGCTAATATTAAAAATGGTCATCGAGGCGCAGTAGGGCAGCATGGCATCATGTAACTGTGATTCATTGTAAGTTGTAAGGGATTTTTTTTTAGCTTCACGCTGTATCCCGCATATAGCAGGCAGAGGGAACCTGAGAACCTAGTGTTAAGAAACTCCGTTCTCTTTCAACAAATCCGGTCCCCACTTTCCGCTAGATTGAGGCATTGTGTGTTGAGTGGCGGAACTCAACGCTGCGCTTTGCCTTGTTACCAAACCCAGAAAATGAAAATATTGCATTTCCTGGAGTGGGAATCGAACCCACAACCTGTCGCTTTACAGTCGCCACGACAGGCGCAGGCAGAATATTAATCAGTAAACAAGTAAATATAAAAAAATATATACTTCACTTCACTTCCATTACTACATAAATAGTTAGGTTTAGTTTCAAAGATAACATAGTCTTAGGAAGCTCGCTAAGAGCTTTGAATGAACACTAAAGCTAGCCGTCGGTCTTCATTAAGTTAGAATACCAAACCTATCCTAACTACTGCATGGTTAGGTTAGGTTAGATACAAGATGTATACACGTTACGTATTATTTAGCTAACGAGATTAGGATTTGAGGTTTAAATAAGCTCCATAATTATAATAGATAAATAATATAAATTGAGGTTCATAGTGAGATAGAGAGATTTTGTTTGGTGGTAGGGAGGTCTTCGTCCCGTCTGGCTCGCGACCACTATCATAGTCAAAGACGAACCGCCAAACATCTTATGATGTGTTCCGTTCGATGGCATGTGCTTGCCAGGTTTTCCCCTTTTCCACCCATCCTTTTCCAAAATGTGGTGGTGCCGATAGCGGACTACTACATTATCCCTCCCTTTCCATCTGTATCCCTAGGGCAACATAAACGCATCTAGTACATCTCTTGTGTTGTAGATGTTCGCGGCGAGCTGCAACCACTCTACCATCAGGCGGTCCTTCTTGCCTGCTTCCGCCATCCGGTATCCATAAAAAAAAAAAAAAAAATAGATAAATAATATAAATTGAGGTTCATGAGATCGACTTCAAATAAAATGAAACAAAACAATAAAATTATTATGAATAACTCAAAAACGCCTAACGTCTGTCGTGTGGCTGTAAACGCGACAGGTTGTGGGTCTGATTCCCACTTATGGAACAAAAAATGAAGTATTCCATTTATTGTTCTTTTTCATTTTTATTCATTGTCGCTGTATCTCGTGTATGCAGGGTGTGTAGGCAGAGGGAACCTGAGAACCCCAGTGTTACGACACCCGCTCCCTTTTCAACGGCTCTGCTTTCTCATTTTCCGCCAGATTGAGCGCCTTTAAGTGCTGAGTGGTGAACCAACGCCGCTTGTTCTTGTCATCAAACTCAGTTAGAAATGAAATACTAAATTTTACATTTTCTTAGTATCGAACCCACAACCTGTCGCGTTTACAGTCGCACGCTTGTGCCTCTGCGCCAAAAAATAACTCAAAAACTACTCGTCCGATATTAATTAAATTTAAATGGGATCACATAAATAGCATTAGGTATCACGTAAATGAAGAATCGTTTTTTTTTACGCTTTTAATGTGGGAACGCTTGTCGTGGCGCAGAGGCACAAGCGTGCGACTGTAAACGTGACAGGTTGTGGGTTCGATTCCCACTCCAGGAAATGTAAAATTTTAGTATTTTCATATACTAGGTTTGGTATAAAGGCAAAGCGCGACGTTGAGTTGCTCCACTCAGCAAGAAATATCTCAATTCGGCGGAAAATGGGGAACGGAGAGTCTTAACACTAGGTTCCGTCTGCCTACCCTGCTATATGCGGGATACAGCTTGAAGCTATGTAAGTATGTATGTATAAGAATTATAACTGCACCTCAATAAATAATGAGTATTTCAATTCTCGATGTAATAAGAAGATATTACTGTATATGCATTTAATTTAAAGCACCTCCCCATACGTACAGTCGCACCTTTGCAAAAGCAAACATAGTCCAATAAGAGATTTTCATTAGAAGATGCACTTCTGGCTTCGTTCGTGTATCTCTTACTCATTGTTTTCGAAATTATTTTTATGTAAATATTAATATTACATTATTTTTGTATAATTAGAATATATAATTATTATAGAATAAGGTAAATATATAGCTACTTTTTTTACCTTCACGCTGCATTTGGCATATAGCAGGGTAGGCAGAGGGAACCTAAGAATCTAGTGTTTAGACAATCCGTTCTCTTTAAACAATTCCGTTCCCCACTTTCCGTCGGATTGAGGCATTGCGTACTGAGTGGCGGAGCTCAACGCCGCGCTTTGCCTTGTTACCAGACCCACGAAATGAAAATATAAATATTATGGAGTGGGAATCGAACCCACAACCTGTCGCGTTTACTGTCGCACGCTTGTGCCTGTAAACGTGATAGTTTGTGTGTTCGATTCTCACTCTAAGAAATGAAAATATTATAATAATATAATATGTTTTCATTTCCTGGCTTTGGTAACAGGCATGGCGCGGCGTTGAGTTCCGCCATTTTGCACGCAATACCTCGATTCGGTGAAAAATGAGGAACGGAAATGTTAAAAGAGAACGGAGTATCTTGACACTAGGTGCCTCTGCTTACCCTGCTATGTGCGGGATACAGCCTGAAGCTAGACAATATCCTTTATTTTTAGTATATTTTTTTTATCAGGATAACTCCTGATTAGTACGGCATATCAAACCAAAAAAATAAGAACACTAAGATTCAATTTTACTTTAAAAGAAGTTAATAAAGATATGCTAAATTAAATTAAATATCAATTTCCCGTTTTGGCAAGGCAAAGCGCGGCGTTAAGCTCCGTCACTTACACGTCATGAATTTAAGCGTGAAACAGCGCACGGAGTGTCTTGACACTACGTTCTTTCTGTTTACCCTGCGGGCGGGATAAAGCGTGAAGCTATTTCTTTTTAATATTTATTATTTACTAGCAAATAGTAAGGGTTTGCAAGCTGAAATGTTTTGTAAATTCTTTTTCAAGCCACTGTTTACTAACACGTGGACTAGGAAAAAGGATTAAATCGTTCCAATTTGGCCTGATACTGCTGCCTGTGCATTTGCTCGAACGTTTTCGATGGTGTTTCATGCACGGCTAACGTCATCTAATACCTCTACTATGAATACTCTACTCTTTGAATGTGGGAAAATTAAAAATTAAAAACAATTTTTTTTTTTCTTTGTTCTCCAAAAAAATATTATAATTATAATCTATATATTAATACGTAGAGCAAAAATTTTGTACCCATTTTTACGAAAATTACGCGGATTGAGGAGCATGAAACTTGGCACACTTATAGTTTATATAGCAAAGGAGTGCAGAATGAGAATATCTTTTTAAAATAATACATAAAAATATATTAAATTATTAAAATAAATGTTACACACACTAAGATGGTTTGACATCCATGTTTATATAAAGTGACATATACGTTGCTAGGCAACGCGTTTACGCGTCAACAGGGACACTAGTAAATATAATTGTAATATAATAGAAGACAATGGTATAGGAAATTTTGTGGATAACATGGTGGCGCAGTGGGATAGGACTTTGAAACACAGTTGGTTGTGGGTTTGATTCTCACTCGGAAGTGTGATATTTAAATTATTTCCATCCTATTTCTGTATAGTAGGGTAGGCAGAGGAATAATAGGTTGTCAGTTCTCGTCCAAATTTGAGACATCGTGTAAAAACGCTATGCTTTATCTTGAGTAGAGAAGTGTATCATTACCCCAGTTGGGATCGAATCCGAAACTAATCGAGTTGACAGTTAAACGCTGACCTACCGCGTCTCGATAGCTTCAACCACTACTAGAGCGATATTGCATATTAAATTGCGTCTTAACGGTAGCAACGATAGTAGGCTTAATACTTCAGGAATTATATTATACTTACTGCAGTGAAGATCTTAGTAAGATTGAACGTAGGTATGTTTTGTACATCCGTACATATTTCATTTTTTCATATTTCATTTAGTATACATTACGTTTTGTTAGGTGGTAGGAGGTTCGTCCTCCGACTGGCTCGCGACCACTATCATGTCAAAGACGAACCGCCAAATATCTAATGATGTGTTCCGGTTCGATGGCATGTAAGCCAGATTTTCCCCTTTCCCACCCATCCTTTCCCCAAAATGTGGTGGTTCTGATAGTGGACTACTACATTGTCCCCCCTTCCATCAGTATCCTCTAGGTTGGCAACGCTTCTACAACATCTCTGGTGTTGTAGATGTCCATGGGCGAAGGTAACCGCTTACTATCAGGTGGTCCTTCTGCTCGTTTGCCGTCCGTTATCAATAAAAAAAAAATACATTTTAACAAACATTTTCTAAATTACAAAACCAGGACAAAAAATGATGTTTTACTCTTACGAATGATGTTATTTCAGATATTTGAGGTTGAACCCTACTAATGTTGTGTACGCGAAGCGAAATTTGTAAGGAAAGATGGATGTATGTTTGCTATTCTTTTATTTTTTTTTATTTATAACGGATGGCAAACGAGCAGAAGTACCACCTGATGGTAAGTGGTTACCTTCGCCCATGAACATCTACAACACCAGAGATGTTGTAGATGCGTTGCCGATCTATAGGATACTGATGGAAGGGGGGACAATGTAGTAGTCCGCTATCGGAACCACCACATTTTGGGGAAATACTAACATACATAATTACATGCCATCGAACCGGAACACATCATTAGATATTTGGCGGTTCGTCTTTGACATGATAGTGGTCGCGAGCCAGGCGGAGGAAGAACCACCTACCACTTGACTTTATGCGAAAACTGCTGAACAGATCGAGATGCCCTTAGGCCCTAAAGATTCCTTAAGACAAAAATTTAAGGAAATTAATATTTTAACAGTTGCCTCTCAGTACATCTTTGAAAATGTACTGTATGTTAAGAAAAATATTAATAATTTTAACAAAGTTGGCGATGCACATAATATAAATACAAGAAATAGGCTTAAACTTGCAGCGCCTGTAACTCGATTGCATCGAGTCCGCAATTCTTTTATGGGACAATGTGTATACTTTTACAATAGGATCCCAGAAAACGTCCGAGAACTTTCCATTTTACAATTTAAAAAAATTGTAAAAAGACGTTTGTGTGTTAAAGGTTATTACCTAATTAGTGATTTTATAAATGATAACACACCTTGGGAATGAAATGCTCGCTCCAGTCTGTTTCAAAGGTATCATTGCCAATAATAAAGAATTGTAAACCATTGTCGAATATAAAAAAAAAAAAATAGTCCCGCTGAGTTTCTT